>JAVYIG010005662.1:0-132136 GCA_035222895.1 Strongylocentrotus droebachiensis
CGCAACTGTGTTTTAAAAATGCACACACTGGTATGTTTCTAAAACTCATTTTTGCTAAAGTTAGTTTTCCCAATACATGTGCAAAATGATTATGAAATTTCGGGGGAAGTCCCTTTGACCCTTATGGGAGAAATGTCTCATTTTCTGACAATTCCTATGCACTTATTTTCTTTCTGGAGTATTAATACTTATAAGATGCTCTGAAGTTCATACATTAAGAATCAAATCATTTGAATATAAATGTAACTTCCCAGTTGTATAATAACAGGCAACACACTGCTTCCAGATGGACAACACAATAAGTACGGTTGTCATTTTCTAAGCGCGCCATTGAGTATATTTTCTCGCAAAGTGTTTTCTACTCTGTGCTTTCAAAGTGTAAACAATTCAATTTAAAGCAATCTTTGTAAATACTTTAAAATAATAACATTCTTGCATTTCATGTTACGAGAACAGAGGGTAAGAGAAAAAGAGGGTGAGAGAGAGAGAGAGAGAGGGATATATCGAGATTTACAAGATAATGTAAGATTATTATGATAACTATTCAACTAGGCACAGACTCGTTTTGTTGTGTAGTGAATGTCGACTTCATCTTCGGAGTAAGCCTTCCTGACTTCAGTGTTAATAAGTGAACCACATTTAATAGTGGCATGTGTATGTATATATCTAAAATCTTCCTTCTCTAATACCAGCCAATTCCTGTCTCCCTTTGTAAAGCTCATCTATTTATTTGTAGTGGGAAAATATGTATTTTGTAGTTGACGCTCATCATTTACAGACAGATTTATTTTATAAGCAAGATCAGTATTTTACTCTTTTTTTTATCATTCATTCATGCAGACTGTCTTTGTGTATTATGTTATACAATGGTGACCTTCGAACTGTGTCTATGACCTCCGTTTTGAGGTCGCTTTCAAGGAAAGGGTCAGTGAAAAGGGTTAGAGTAGGGAGAGAGAAGGATTTATTGAATGTTATTTGTATCTTGTAGGTATATGAGTGTGGATACATCCATTCGTGTTTGTCATAATGTTTTCTCGACAAAGATCAAAAAACAAGTTTCAGACATTATATGTTATAACATGTATTCTTTATGATAGTATTAATAAATTTACATCAATATTATAAAAATGATTGTTTAGCATTGTTTGTTCAATAAGATGTATGAGCCTGTTCTGAATTAGTCACAATATTCCACCCATGAGATATGATCCCTCACCGTTATTTAGACCATCCAAAGCATTGCCAAAATAGTTGTTGAGTTTATAAACCGTTTAGCCCCCAAAGCCTCTAATACAGATCTCAAATTGAGTGACTTCACCCCATCTACCCCATGCACCAAACTGCCAGTAATAAGTAGTAAGAGTGGTCATTAAAAAACACCAACACCCTCTCCCCCCCCCCCCCCCATACACACACACACACAAACACACAGACACAAATAAAGAAAAAAATGAGGTCAATGACCCAATTTTGTACAAAAGTATTGAAACCTAAATTAAGAAGAGGTGTACCGTGTGATACTCAACAAAATGCCCTCAAACTACTTTTTTTTTTGCCCACAATGCTCTGGGTGTAAAGAAAACCACCTCCCCCTTAATATCTCTCTTTCTTTCTCTCTCTCTCTCTCTCTCTCTGTCTCAAAATTGTCTCGTGCTTCCTTCACCATCTCTGTCTCTCTTCTATATTTCAGCGGCAGATGGGTCATTTGGGCAATGTGGAGGGAGTAGGTTTTTTTTTTTTTTAATTTAATTTAGTTGTCGATGTAACACGAAATGAGAGGAGGCATAGGGGGAGAGAGAAAACAGAAGAAAGCAAACGAGAGCTACATGTAAAACAAAATATAACGAGGGATACGAAACCTGAGAGAGCTGGTACAGAAAGAGAGAGAACGAGAAGTTGGATGATTCATTTTCAAACTCGTCTGATTCATTAAAATAAAAGTTGACATATGAGGAAAAAACAAACAAACAAACACATAATTAACAAACACAACGGAATAAATTAGATACAAGTAGAATAAATAACCCCCCCCCCCCCCTCTCCTAGGAAAGAGGATGAAATAAATAATGAAAAGCGCAACCTTTTGGCGGAAACTGCAAGGGTTTAATTCAGCATTTTCATCCCATCAATCCAGGATAAGAGTAACTGCAGGATATCGAAAAAGAAGATTTTTTAGTAAAATTCCATTTAAATTGAAAAACACCACTATTTGACAAAAGTTGCAACTTGGGGTTAGTTCTGCATTAAACTTTATGACTGAAAGTCGAAAAGAAAATCAATGAGGCCCATTTTTTATCAACCCAGGGTAAATATAACCCCAGCATTTTTTTTTAAAGGAAGGGGGGTAGGTATCAACGTCATGAAATTAATTTAAATACATTGGGAAGGATACATAATTATGTCGGCATATTCTTGTTTGTAAAGGCTATTATTACAGACTCAATGATCTTTATTTTCTAAACTGGCATTCCGCCATCTACTATATGTCATTAATCACATGTCTTCCAAATGAGAAAACGACATGGGATTTGTGCAGGATAGATATCCCCCCAATTCAACAGTTAAACAGTGAAATATACCTATCAAGGGGGGGGGGGGAGCCGGGCCCCCACCCCTGGCCAATAAACAGGTAAAATTTAATTTGTTTTTAAATAAAAAAGAAGACAGGCCCCTCCCCCTGGCGCAAGAGGGGGGGGGGGGGGTGTTGATTCGGCGCTAAATATATTTTCTCACTAATTTGGAAGAAAAGAGGAAAAAAAGAGCTCCTTACCCCCCCCCCCCCCATTTGATGGTAATTCTTTTGTTTTTTTTACTTTAAAAACCCAACTATATAATGAGTTTGAGATTATGGAAACGCGATAATATTGAATATTTTCAAAGGTATTCAAAAGTCTTTTTGTTCATTGGTGGGAAGGGAACCCTGTCTCTCATATCCACACTAGGTACATCATTATGCAGTGTCTTAAATATGAATTGCTTTCAAAGCTATGGACAGCTGTGCATCATAACATGCCTTATCTAAATCGAAATACCAAACGTTGCCCAGGGTGACTAAGCCCCTCCCATATAAACTTATTTGAATATCCCCCTGTAACATTTTCTGAAGGATGCCCCAACCCATTCCAAATATCCTAGTAACATCTCTCAGATTATATCTTGACAATTTACTATTCCTTCCATTATGATGATGTATTATCATTTGCAAAAACTATAATAAAATGGTAGATTCAAAATATTTTTTGTTGGTGATATTTGAGGGAAAGATATTTGCTAAATAGCTTAAATCTACCGCCATTCTTTTTATTTACAATAACATCGAATCATCTAAAACGTCACAAGCATGGATGCGCATGCATTATGACGTCAGAGATAAATGCGCTTGGTTGCGCGTTGTGTGTATGGTGATTACTTTGTTTACTTACTGTATGCATACCAGTGTTCTATTCAATCACTTGCGAATATCATCGGTATATTGAGTTCTTTACTTAGTATTCGAATTTGCCTTATTTGCTTTGAATAAAAATGGGGTGCATACGCAGCAAACCAGTTCATCATCAGGATGAAAACGAGGACGGGTACGTCTTTGACGACATTGATGTAATCCAAAGTACTGGATTCAAGCTGGACATCGTCGAAGAGATTAAATCTTTCAAAAAGATTGGAGACGGTATGAAATGCAACTTGACAATTCGAAGTTCATAATAATTAGATATATAAACGATTACTGAATTATAGTTCAGTACAAATGGGGAAGATTGGGTTGGAGAGAGAGAGAGAGAGAGAGAGAGAGAGGAGGGAGAGGGGAAAAAGAAAGGGGGTACTCCCAAAGAAGTAATATATTAGTATCTAACTGTGATACCTACTGCCAAGAAAAGGGTTTCTTCTTCAAAAAGTAAAAATCAGCTAAAAAGCAAAGCGATTCAAGGTAATTTTTTTCCAACTTCTTATTAAGAAAATTTCACATTTTCACAAACAGAATTTGCGATAATAATATTCATATTGCACAAACTTGCCAATTGTATAGTCAAAGTCCCCCCCCCCCACCCCCATTTTTTAAAATAAATTGTTCACTTTTAAGACCAATCGACCTTATAATCGGATAATGTAAGAGAGTTTGAATATTCTTGTTCTCAAGGTGTTGCCGTTGCGGTCCTAAATTTGGGAGCTGGAGAGACAGAGAGTGATGCTGATGACCACAAACAGGAGAAATCAGTTGACGATTATGCCCTGGCAAAGAGAATGCAACTTCTTAGGGTATGTTACCTTCATTCCCTTCTCTAATCTCTTGTTCTTTCTTTCTCCATTTCTGTTCCTGTCACTGTCCATCTTTCCCCCTTCTCTTTCTACATAGCATTCTGTTACTCTCTATCTGTTATTTCTTTCTTACCTCTTCCTTCTTTTACGCTCCCTTTCTTTGTCTTTTACTCTATTTTTCCTACCTTTTTGTCAACTCTCCCGCTCTCCATTTTTCCATTTATATATATATATAATTATATATATATATTTTGGTGAGGGACGTCAAAACAGTGGTCTTATTTTCATCCTGTTTCAAGAACATTATTTAGCCGTTTCAACAATTCCCAAGTGAAAAAATAGAGATGATACTGGTTAAAAAGGTGATTAACTAAACACCGTGAAAAGCGGTCCTAAAATCTCTTACATGTATATCTTACAAAATTATGAAAATCGTAAGAAATCGTAAGTTATAGAAAAAGACAATTTTAATTGATCAAGTGTTCGTATGTCTAATTTTTGTCTCGCCTGCGTAGCAAAAAAGCGAGACATAGGCGCCGCTTTTCCGGTGACGGCGGCGACGGCGGCGTCAACATCAAAAACTTAACCTAAGGTTAAGTTTTTGAATTTTTGATATAATTTTGAAAGTATAAGTTCTTAGTCAATGAAACTTGGACTATAGGGTAATCAAGTATCCCCAATCATGTGAGTAGAATTTCAGATCACAAAGTCAAGGTCAAAGGTCATTTCAGCTCAACAGACTTGGACTATGTTGTAGCATCATCGAAAACTTAACCTAAGGTTAAGTTTTTGAATTTTTGATATAATTTTGAAAGTATAAGTTCTTAGTCAATGAAACTTGGACTATAGGGTTATCAAGTCTCCCCAATCATGTGAGTAGAATTTCAGGTCACTAAGTTAAGGTCAAAGGTCATTTAAGGTCAACAAATTTAGACTTTGTTGTGGCATCAACATCAAGATTTTCAAAATGCTTCTTCTTCATTATTTTTCAACCGATTTTGATTCTGATTGTTTCATATGATAGGGCTAGGAGGGGGATTCAAATTTTTTACACAGAATCATGAAATTCATTATCTATGCTAATTTATGCAAATTTATTCGAAATCACAAAAATGGCTTCTTCTCCTTCATTTCTCGACCGATTTTGATTTGGTTTGCTTTATATCGTAGAGCTAACTTTGGTACACTATACTTCTACACAGAATTTTGAAATTGTTCTCCATTAACTAATTATGGTAATTTATGCAAATTTATTCCAAAAAATAACAAAAATTGCTTCTTTTCCCTCATTTCTTGACCGATTTTGATTTGGTTTGCCTTATCTGGTAGAGCTAAATTTGGAACACTAAACTTCTACACAGAATTGTGAGATTTTTGCTCCATTGATTATTTATGGACTATTATGGTACTTTATGCAAATGAAATGAAATTATGTCCCTTCCAGGGCATCAAACTTTTATTTTTTGACCAGTTCAAAAGTGTACCACATAAAATTTACGATATTTGTTGTTGCGAGGTGCGGATGAGTGCTACGTCATTGACGTTCTGGTTTATCATATTGAATTGCGTTATGCAGGCGAGACCGCCGAGAGCGTTTCCCTTGTTTAAATATAATTCTAATAAGTTATCATTACCTTTCAAATATGTTATTTCACAGGATGTTGCAGAACTCCAGATGACACAGCTTAGACTGGCCCGTGACAGGTTTCACTGGTCCATCATTCAAAGGGATGCCAGGAGAGTGGTTGCATCGCTGAAGAGCCATCAATTCTACGATGAAGAGTCTGAAGACATCCAGACTAATGGCGAGATGTCTTTGAGGGGGAATGATGCTACCGAGCTGAAGGAAACCGAATCAAAGAACAAATCGCCTGCAAATGAAGTTGCAATCTGGCTTCTCGACGTCGTTCTCAACAACATCGATTGTGACGCTCAGAAGGTCGAGGACGAGGAGGGGCAAGAGCTCGAGCAGGAGGCCGAGGAGGAGCAAGAGCAGGAGGAGAAGTGTGACGACAAAGATACAGAATTGCCCGACTTTGGCTATTTCCAGGTTTGCTTCTTCAAACTTTTTGAAAAGTGGTTATAAGATTAGCTAAACAAATTGAACGAAAATAGGGTGACTCTTTTGATAATATAATATGTACAGTATGTACACTGTTGGTCATAAAGGTGGAATGTTTTTTTAACCCCAATTTATGGAATTATTTTGACAATGATTTATTCCTCATAGATCTAGATAATAGTATACATTCTCAGATTTTATTGAATAATAATTTGCGAGTGTTTGTTTTGCGTAACAATTACAATGATTGTTATCCGAATTTATTTCAAAAGTCTTGATAGAAAGGACCAATCCAGTAAAAACTACCTGGAGCGATCGTGAGAAATAAATATTGATATAACTATTTCATATAGGCCTACCTAATAAATTAAACGGTTTATATGTGTTTCTATTCATTATATCTATATTTAACTAACTTTACAGAATAAAGTTAAGACCCGGGACACGCTTCGCCGAACAGTCATTCACAGGGAAGCGATGAAAGCAGTGAAGGCACTGAACAGCCAATATGTCCTTGATAGGGAGGAGATAGAGAAGGAGCAGGAGGATGAAGAGGAGGAGGAGGAGGTGGAGGAGGAGGTGGAGGAGGAGGAGGTAGAGGAGGATGAGGAGGAGGAGGTGGAGGAGGAGGTGGAGGAGGAAGAGGAGGAGGAGGAAGAAGAGGAGGAGGAGGAGGAAGAGGAGGAGGAGGAGGAGGAGGAGGAGGTGGAGGAGGAGGGGGAGGAGGAGGTGCAGGAGGAAGAGGAGGAGGAGGAGGAGGAGGAGGAGGAAGAGGTGGTGGAGGAAGAGGAGGAGGAGGAGGAGGTGGAGGAGGAAGAGGAGGAGGAGGTGGAGGAGGAGGAGGAGGAGGAGGAGGTGGAGGAGGAGGAGGAGGAGACGGAGGATGAAGAAGAGGAGGACAAAGAGGAGGAAGAGGACAAGAAGAACGACGAAGAGGAGGAAACGGATGAGGATGGGAGGAGGACAAGGAGGAGAAAGTCGAGGAGAAGAAGGAGAAGGGGGAAGAGGACGAAGGCGAGGAGGAGAACAAGGAGAAAAAGGAGGACGAGGAGAAGGACGAGGAGGAGATGAAAGAGGAGGAGAAGAATGAGGAGGAGGAGAAGGAAGAGGAGGATGACGAAGAGTTTGAATGTGACGACAACGATACACATCTGCCAGAGTTTGGATACTTTCAGGTTTGTTCTTTACCCTGTCCCCTTGCTCATTCAAACTTCGTTTCTTGAAAAAAATCTTATGATTAGAAAAGTCAATTGAACCTGCTTTGTTCTAGAAAACGTGGTTTAAACAATTGTACATTGTTCGTTAAATCTGTTATGGGATTATGAATTTAAAAAGTTATAGAAAATGTAATAAAAATCACAATTAAGTTAACAAATTAGAAATGACTATTCGCAGAGAACCGTGTATATCGTGTTCTGTTGGGATCAAATTTTATGAAATAATTTTACTAGTAAAACATAATTTTGGCATTTTAACCCAAAATTCAATTACAAAAATTGGATACTTTTCTTTCACGAAATCTGCAAATCTTTGCTTTTTACTATAATAATTATCAGCATTCCTTTTGTATGTGTTCGTTTATTATAACAGTTCAAAAGATTAGACAAAACCAGGATGACCACCCGAAGACATAGCAGGTTGCCACCACCATCAAGTGTTAATATTGACCAACCCATCGAAAACGAAAAGATACTTTTGGATGATTATAACAACCTTAACATTCCGGACCAAGTTTATTCCCATGATATCACAACAGACTTGAATCAATCACAACCAAATGATGAAGAAAGCAGTATTGATGAGGACAGGGAAAAGAGGAGGCTACAATGGCTTGCGAATAGAAAATCAAATATTTCTTCTGTCCATGTCCAACAAGAACTGCAGACGAACACGCAGCCAAGAGAGATTGACATCGATTCTACAGTAGCAAGGAAAAGAATTCCCGTGGATGCGCTAAAGCTAGGGGGTTGGGTCCAACGTGACACGCTGCACAATGATATGGTCACCATGGTCATTAATGCATTGATGGAAAATAATAAACACCAGATTTTGGAGAGAGAGAGAGAAAGAGAGAGAGAGAGAGAGATGGATGGATGGATGGACAAAATAAGCACGTTACAAAAATAAATAAATAATTGGGCTTATCTGATACAACCAAATACTGCTGCAAAAACTTGTCTTTTTGTGTCTGTAAAGAGCAAAATCGTAAACTCATATTATTGAAATTAAGACGCGATTTGATTGATGTTGGCGAACTTTTACGTAAAGGTAATGCAAAAATTGGGGCAATTTTGAAAATTGGATGGATAGTAATTTTTTTTTTTTTATGTATTCATTTGGATACCCCTGTGGATGTATTATAAGCAATAGAAAATTTAGCCCCTAAAACACTTCTGCTTTCGAGAAACTGAATATTTAAAATTGACCAGTGCTCCCGGAAAATTTCAAATATATTAAATAGCGCCTAAGGTAGCTGCGACCATGAAAATCTCAAAATATGCAGTTCTGATATTTAACTTTCGAACGGGAATAGCAAATCGGTCGATTGTATAGCCCGAGAAAATTGTTTTAAAGCTATAGTAATATCAGTCTTGAGAGGGACCTATACAACATAAAGAGTTTATTATTTTCAATTTTATCTCTTTAGACTTGATTTCAACCGCGACAACGATCATTGAATATTGTAAAATCGCATATGCTTCCAATATGTTCATTTGAACCAAATTCATGACCCCATACCAAAACTTTGTATTACAGTGTTATGCCTTAGTTTACACCCCGACACTATCGCTCCATCATTTTTCCTCTCTCTCTCTCTCTCTCTCTCTCTCTCTCTCGCTCCCCATCATCTCTTCCCTCCATCTGTCTCTCTCGCTCGCTCTCTTTCTCTCTCCCTTTCTCCCTCTCTCTCTCTCTCTCTTGCCCTTGTCCCCTCTCTTTCTCTGTTCCCCTTTTCTCAATACCTCTCGCCATCATCTTTTCCCTTCCTCTCTCTCCGACTCCCTTCCCCGCTCTCTCTCTCTCTCTCTCTCTCTCTCTCTCTCTCTCTCTCTCTCTCTCTCGGATGTTTTTTGCGATGAGTCACAACAACCAGACCGAATAAATCATTGCATTACACCGAATGGGTCGTCAGTTATTAGGCGATGTGACTTGGGTACAACAGTTTCAACCGTTTCACACCATACATTATTTACCATGCTAATGAAACAATGAAGATAATTTAATAACACAAAAGTCTTTTTAAAATCAAGAACGCTTTTATTAATCATGGACGGACAACAAACTTCACATAATAATTATGGGTTAACAGCAAACAAAAACAAATTAATCAAAGGAGTGATAATATGGGATTTGAATGTTTACAGATGGACAAATTTATCGTAGGAATCAATGGCAGATTGGACCAACGTTAGAGAGTAATAGAGAAGGCCTGGAATATAATTGAGTGATTTTAACGACATGAGCGGATAGTTTTGAGAAAATCTCTGAAAGCTCACGTTCTATCGATGTGAGACATTTCATGCCAAGATGCGTATCAAAATGTGACATCTTTTTCGATTTAACGACTGAGCAGAAAACACCAACAACATGCACGCCAATATACCCCTACACCATCGCATATCCATTTTTAAATATGATTTACCGTTAAGCTATGTCCATATTGTATGCTCTTCGCTTTCCCTCCTTTCTTCCATTTCTTTTATCCTTGTCGCTCGTTTTTTCCTCTCTCTCTCCCTCTCTCTCCTCTATCGTCTGTGCTGTAAACATTGTCAATGATTGTATTCTAGACACTGCATGTTCCCGCATCTATCTCACCAGCACTTTATCCTTCCCGTACACGCAAATTTGTAACACTTTTATCTTCACCTATTCACTGAATAGCTTTAAGTTCAATTCCTTCCCAAACCACGCCGTACATTTCACATTCTTATTTTTACAGCTATTTATGCTCATCACCTCTACTATCTGTTTCCCCTCAACTACCCCTCTCTCTTTATCTCACTCCCTCTCTTATCCATCCTTTGGTTCAATCTAACATTTTAATTCTCGATCTTCCAACTCATCTTGTATTTCATACGTAACCACTTTGGACTCTCTTCATCTATTTCTCCTCTCATTATACTTACTTCCTTATTATTTCCTTTTCCCTTCTCTCCTATCCACCTATCTGTTGAGCTTTGTATTCGCTTCTCAATCCTCTCTCCTTTACTCATTCTGTCTTCCTCGCTCCATCCATATCTGTATCATCTTTTCCCCATCTCGATATCCACTCTTTTTCTGCCATTACTCCACCATCTCCTCTCTTCACCTTTCTCCACAATCCCTACTCTCTCTCCTTCCCTTCTCTCTTTTCCTCTCCTCTAACTCTCTACTCCCATCCTCGTCTCCTGTTTCTCTTTCTCTCTCCAATCTCTCTCTCTCTCTCCCTCTCTTTCTCCCTCTCTCTCACTTTCTCCCTCTCTGACTCTCTCTCTAACTCTCTCTCTCTCTTACTCTCTCTTTTCTCCTCTCTCACCCCCTCTCTCTCTCTCTCTCTCTCTCTCTCTCTCTCTCTCTATCAGTCTCCATGGCATCCTCTTCATTTTGCCCATTTGAGAAACAAGTTACAGGGCGTTACATGGGCAAAATATATTCTTTCCTGGAGTCGAATATCTGAATTAAATAATCAATTTGTTGGGGGTGTGTATCCAAGACATTTCCCATATTTATAGTCACACACTTTAAGTCCCTTCTTGTTATATCAAAAGACAACTTCTAAGGCCGATTAATAATTAATGTGACCAGAACTGCAAACAAAATTATGAATCATGGCAGATAACACTATACTGTGAATGAAAATGGCAATACGAGCAACATTTAAACGTGCACATAATCATGTATAATACAAAAACAATTAATGAATGATTGTATTATGGTAAGAATTGAGAGCAAGATAATTTATCGATCTTACCATGCTTACGATTCCATTATATTCAAACAATACACAATCGTTCTTAAAATGGGTGATCCGACATTAATTTGTACCAGCGACCTTTACTCTGGCGACATTTCGCTCTGTCTTTTATTTTGTCAGATATATCAGAGAGTTAGGGTTACGATTAGGTTTAAGATTAGGGGTAGGGTAAGGGTTAGGTTCGGGCACCAGTACTGGGTTCAGGGTTAAAGTTGATTGAGATTGACCTAGGAGCTTTGTCGCCTGAGCATGCGCAGTGCAGCCTATTCAGGAAAACATGAAATGTCGTCTTGCTCACCGTAATAGCACGCTCAGGAATAATAACATAAATATAGCAAAATAAAATTAAAAAAATAACACAATCATATTCATTTAGTAAAGATATACATACAAAAAAATAATTAATTTAGTCGGAAACAACGGGTTACAAAAGTATAAATCACCATTCATTCGTTTGAGTATAAAAAAGCACATCTTTTCTTTACAAGTATTTGTTTGACTATTTACAGCTGTATACATCAGTGCAAAGTGCATCGACAAAAACAATGCGCTTACACTGTAACTCTGTGACACAAGATCACCACAGTTCTTTTTTTTAATGGTTTTACAGTTATTGAATTGATAATGCATCAACTGTGACGTCATTACAACATGCATACGGGCGATAGCGTGTAATGTGTCTAGTACGACAGATGTCATTAATCCTTTTATTCCATCCACGCAAAAAATGTCTTTATAATTATGATAGCTTAACCAATATCAGTTATACCAACAGAGCCATTATTCAATCGTCATAAAAGTTTTTTTCTTCTTCATTTCTGGGTGCAATATAGGTCTACAAGTCAAATTTCGTACCGGAGACATTGTACGAAATCGCCCATGCATGACACAATTTGAATATGGATTTGCACATTGTCATGTCGTAATTGAAACAGTTATAGAAATACGACAGTTGTTACTGATTATAAGTTTAATTAATTAGGTTCATTTTCTGTGATCGACAAAGTTTCCATGCTGTCCACCATCCTATCCATCCTCTTCCTCTCCCTCTCTCTCTCTTTCTCTCTTTCTCTAGTCTCTCACACACACAAACGCCCTCTCTGTATTCTCATTCTCTCTACCCCCCCCCCCCACCCCCATCCTATTTCTGTAACCTGTCTCTTTGCCAAATTATGCCGCTCTCTCTTGCTCAGTTTTGTTTACAACTCTCTCTCTCTTTTAATTTGTCCTTACTTTTTCATAAATTCAAGTATCACTTTCTATATGAATCTCTTTCTAACCCTTTTTGTATCCCCTCTATCTGACTCTTTCTCTCTGTCTCTCTTGCTCTCTGTTCCTCTCTGTCTCTCTCTCTCTCTCTGACTCTTTCTCTCTCTATCTCTCTCTCTTTCTCTCAGTCTCTCTCTTTCTTTCTGTTCCTCTCTGTCTCTGTCTCTCTCTCTCTGACTCTTTCTCTCCGTCTCTTTCTGTCTTTGTCTCTCTCTGCCTCTCTCTCTGTGACTCTTTCTCTCTGTTCCTCTCTGTCTCTCTCTGTCTATGTCTCTCTCTTTCTCTCTGTTCCTCTATCTCTCTATGTCTCTCTCTGACTCTTTCTCTCTCTGTCTCTCTCTTTCTCTCTGTTCCTCTCTGTCTCTGTCTTTGTCTCTCTCTCTCTCTGACTCTTTCTCTCCGTCTCTTTCTGTCTTTGTCTCTCTCTGCCTCTCTCTCTCTCTGACTCTTTCGCTCTCTTTCTCTCTGTTCCTATCTGTATCTCTCTGTCTATGTCTCTGTCTCTCTCTCGGACTCTTTCTCTCCGTCTCTCTGTTTCTCTCTGACTCTATCTCTCTCTGTTCCTCTCTGTCTCTCTCTGTCTGCCTCTCTCTCTGTGTCTCTGTCTCTGTCTCTCTCTGACTCTTTCTCTCTGTCTCTTTCTGTCTTTGTCTCTCTCTGCCTCTCTATCTCTCACTCATCTTTCCATCTTGTATCCATATCACTCAAGAAAATCTCCTAGTTATGAAAATTAGGCGGTAAATAATTATGACTGTGTGTAGAAAAAAAAGGTTTTAACAAAATCTTTCAATGTCCATGGCACACGAGGCGTTATTCGCCTGACGCATGACTGCGTCAGAAAACGGCATCGTCTGATAATAGCATAACAGATGGAAACAAAAGCAACAAAGCAAAAGTTGCGTTATACTGGCGTATATTATGCTAATTTCCCTTGGTTCTACTGTATAGCGTAGGTTATAACGCAAACGAATCAACGCATCGTGTACAACTGCATAAGAACAGCATTCCATTTTTCATAATGTTCTAGAATGCGTTTACTGCGTCAAGGCGGCTGCCCAACCGTCCTACAATAATCCAAGCAAAATTAATGCTTCACGCTGACCTTGCAAGTTGCAACATAGTTTTTACTCTAATATGATCCGTTATTATTTACAGCAAGCGTTCTTCAAGTGCACTTTTAGTTTGTATACAATTTCACTTTCTGCCTTCTTCTTCACCGAATTCTAACTCAATACAGCCGTCTCCCCAATTGTGAAGAAACTAATGGCTTTCAAGTGTAATTCAACAGTCTCACTTACTCCATAAAACTAACGTAACCATCTTATCACCGGCGACATACAAAAAACATCTTCACATCTTTCAGATCTTCAGTCCATTTCACATCTTTGCTTTTATAATTGCTTCTGGCTCCACATAGACAGAATCTCACACAATCCGTTGCTCAGGTGTCGAGAAAATCGTCCCTCGAAGCTTTTTAAAAAGACGTCGAAAATTGTTTTCAAGTTAGCCTTGGCTACCACCAGTAATGAGAAACTCCTGATTGATACGTATTCCAGGCTAGCGAATGAAATCCATAGCGTCCAACATATTTGTCGTTATATTTCTCACGAAAAGAAGTCTCATAACCAATGTCATTTTGTCGTTAGGTTATATTTTCTCGGAATAAAACTGGGTACATAATTGCAATGTATGTTGAAGGTTTGTGTACATTAATTGGCGCGGTGAAGCGAGTTCCTGTTAATAGTTTGACTGCTCGCGAAAACATTGAAGCTATTCATTTTGTGTGAAATGAAATCAGTGTTGATCACATAATCTCCGATAAAGTCATATAAACTATATGAAACAGGGCACATGTTTAATTTTCCACAATCACCAGAATACACCAGTGATGTATTTTACAAGCTCATAATGAAAGAAACACACGGGACGCTGGCGGTGAATATTTAATTGAGAAGAGTGAGACGAATTTGAGTGATGCGCAGATTTAGAAAGAGACAAGTAACGACGCTATCTTTACAAATGTTGAACATACAAGTGCGTCGTTAAAAAAACATTTTGGCGCCGAGGCGGATGTTCCTTTTGCCTTTTTCGATATCAAAGGATTCCTCGATTTCCCTCGCGTTTACAAAACCAGACAGACGAATCGTCCGTAATCAATCTCGCACAACATTGATTCGCATCTCGATTAATTCTTTGTCGAATACCCATCACGGAATGGCTGAAGCTTGGTTATAAGTAGACACGTTCAATCTGATCTCACTTTCTCTTTACACACAGAACACAATTTGTTTAATCATTCTCTATCGAATATGCCAAGTCGTCACATCCTGCTCTTTTCCAAACTCACTTGAAATGCCTAATATCTAAGTTTTCTACTCATGGTAGTAGTTTTTGGTCCAATCCAACCTTGTCTCGGCACAATCACCTGTTGCAGACTATACGCGAAATAGATTTTCAAAATGTGAGTCTCGCTCGCTCAAGTTGTGGCATAGCCGAAGGGGTTCAGAGGCATCCGGAAGGGCCCTAGTCCCCTATGAGTCTGCCTATGCCTTCAGTAAATGGCGTCACTACTGAATGCAGCACATGGCTTTTCTTAGCTTTCTGTGGATGCTGCTCCTCTCGCTATCCTCATCGTCGACCTCATCCATACTGCTTCCCCTCAGGGTTTTGAGCCGAAGCTGCAGAAGATCACTGCGAACACTTGGTCTCCTGGCGTTGGGGGTCACCATGCCGCACGCCTCGCTCAACCGTCTCCTTAAGGCCAGCTTGCCGATATGCGTAGGCCTTAAGGACGTCGGTCCGTGACTCGCACTCACTTTCCTATGCAGCGACGGGCTCATCTCACTGGGTAGGCGCGCATTCTCGAACAAGCACCTGAAGAGGACGTCCACGTTGTAGAACTTCTTTGCGGACGTCTCCAAGAAATTGCATCTTCTCGTCTGGTCGAAGGCGGCTTTGGCTTCATCCATAGGAACCTGTCGGTTGTTGTCCTTGTCGCACTTGTTCCCTGCGATGACCATGGGAGGGCACTTCGTGCCGTTTGCCGTGGTCTTGGTCGCTTGGATCTGTTCCCGAAGGCGAATTGCTTCTTGAAAGCTGTTCCTGTCGTCTATGCTGTAGACAATGATGAAAACATCACCTGAAAAGACACAATCAAAATAAGAAATTTAATATTAGCATATAAACCAATATTACAAAAATAAAATAAAAGAGAATTCTATATTAAAAGATTCTGCTACTTGTGGAACTGACATTTATTTGATGCTGTACCATGTGTACAATTTTCAGTAAATCACATCTCGTTTTAGCCAAGAAAGTATGTTTAAACCACACCGAAAAAAATCCTATCACTAAAGGAAGTCCCGAATAGTTACAAATTTCGACCATGATGACATCTCTCGAATTCGGGACACTGGCTTTTCAGGTTTAGTTTTAATTGATATTTTCAAAAAGCTGCAATTTGTGATTTAGTATCTTGATATTTTACACTAATATGTAGTTAACATTGGCAAACCAAATTTGTTGGTTCTGTTTGGCTTATTGTGACGTGAAAAATATTCAATATTTCAAAACAATATTTCAATTTGATTCAATCTACCTATGATATTTTATATAACAATGGTTTCATATCTTTATAAGATATGAGAAAGTGGAAGAGACATTACTTTACTTTTTTTTTTATTAGACAGAAAATAAAGACGGTTATAAATATTGGTTAAAAAAGTATTGGTAAATAAATGAAGTGTAATTGCGGTGGCCTTTCACCTTTCAGTGGTATTAGTGTATGCCATACAAAAATAAGGGGGATTAGCCTCTTAAGTCTTCTTCGATCTTCATTAGCACAAGAGTGATTAATCTTTTCTACATTTGTCAAATTAGAGTCTTTCAAAACACCCCGTTGATTTGCATGCGTGCAAATGATCCGTTTACGTTAATCAACTGTGTTTAAAATACAAATTATAAGCGGTAACTGGTCATACACGTAGTTTGTGGAGCGTGTCTGTACCATAGCGATTGATGTTCAATACCAAAATTTTCGAAGTTTTTACTCTGATTAAAGTCGCGCTGTATAACATATGTATCAACACTTTTCTGTCGTGCACTTGTAGAGTGTGTGCAAATATCTTCTCGGACATTTTCTCGTTTTCTGACTTAGCTCGAAGTGCAGAGGATTATGAAGAATTGAGGCAGTCCATCCAGGGGCTATTCTATCTCGGCAGATCATGACTTTTGTCGACCCATTCCAATTAGCAGCGTGACGCCAGGAAGATTTTTTTAAAACAAGGCTCCGAGCCCATGACCATCAGCGGCGTAGCGTGCAATGGGTGTAGACGTTCAGGGGGCAGTGGCATCACGTATACTTTTAGTTTTGCAATTCGATGTCGAGAGGGGAGGGCACGTGCCCCATACGCCCTATTTCTACGCCACTGACCCCAAGCTTACCTCCAAATGAATTGTTAAGTATAAAATACACAGCTACGTGTGTGTCTCCGCCTAAAATGATTTATAGTATATAATTATGTTTTATGCATTTTTATTGTATTACATCCATTAAGGATGGAAACAGTTGCATATGGAGTTGGAATAATTGTTTTCGTACCTCTTTTCATGAAACGATTGTAATAAGGCTCAATCGTGATGGATGAAGTTTATATCTTCTCACAACCTGTTTAGGATGATCAGTTTTTGATAAAAGACGCAAATTATTTGCTCTGATTAACTTCGTTTATTTTTCTTAAAAAACATTTATAAACTGAGTGATTTTTTTTCTTGTAATAGACGTAGGGGACTGCAAAGCTTATACGGAATATTTGACATTTTCTCGACGTATCTCGACGTATGCTTCGTATCTAATTACCCTAGAAATATTTGGGGTGAGGAAACTTCCTTTCTCATGTTTAAAGGCAAAGCTATTGGTTCTACCGTGAACGTAACATAGTAAAAATCTTGCAAAGATAATCTAAATTGCTAATAGAAAGCCAATCGCACTCCACTGTAATGCATTTTGCTTTGAAGGAGATAGCAATCAGAGTGACTTGAGAGAAAGTGCACACAGATTAGCCGACTTTGTATAAATTGAGTTGAACACTTCAATCTTTATACAGTAGATTCACGATTAAAAGCAAACGACGGGGTAAAAGAAATTCAAAACGAGCTGCATTTTAGTGTTTTGAAGATGCTTATCTTCTATCAGCTTTTCTCGGTGATGGTCTACGTGTGCTTGATAAAACACCGCAAGACTATGGATAGAATATGCAATCAACGATTACAATTCAGATTTTGTTTCCCCTTTCTTTTTTGGTCAGACAAAATCAAGAGTTGGTGTGATAGGTCGATTTTATACTGAAACACTACACTTTTGAGTCCATTAAATCTCGTATTGGCATTGGGACTGCTTGGATTGTGCATCTGTTGATCACATAAACTAATAACAAATACATTTATCTACAATAGCATCTGCTTGGTATTTCCTAAGATTAAATAGAAATTGGAAAACATCGATATTTTCAAGACATTCTTTAAGTTAATAAATAGATGAGATAATAATAATAATAATACTCAGTTTTTATAAAGCGCTTATTAGAATCACTAAGCGCTTCCAAACTTGGAGATTATTACCCCGGCTTTAGCTGTGCTGCCATTGCGACGCTCTAGCATGTCAAAGAATTAATTCCTACCAGGTACCCATTTACATCACCTGGGTTGAGTGTGGTAAATGTAGATCAATGTCTTGCCGAAGGATATTACTGCCGCGGCGGGTCTCGATCCGCGGACCTTGTGATCGACAGTCCGGCGACTTAAACACTCGACCACGACACCTCTACATGAGCTTTCATGATGGCTTTTAGTCGTCATGATACTAACATGAGCTGAATAAAAAAAGCTCAAATTTCTGTTCAGTATAAAGAATACGTAGGGATATCTATACAAAAAACAATAATCTTGTGTTTTTCTTGATGTCATGACAATCAATTTGACATTCTCTCAGAAGTAAACAAGCTCCCAATTTTCCAAGGAATAACTTCCGTTTTGGAGTCCTCTCAATAAAATTCTGATCATATACCAAGGAAAGAATAATTAAATTAACATGTATCGCGCCCTCAGTTACCTGTCTACCCCTCTCTCTTTCCCTCCCTCTTCACCTCTCTCTCTCACTCTCTTTTTCCTAATTATTAGTTCACCAATAACGCTCACATGCACACTGAATGTTGACATTTACTCACTGCGAGTGATTTCGAGGTGAACATTAAAGCCCCACTGCACTACTTATAGCTACTTGCGCCCTCTATATAGCAAACAATGCCTAATCGGTGACCATTGGTCCCCCATGATCCTCTTTTTCTTATGTTAAGTGAGAGCTGATTTGATGAGATAACCACCTGTCAGTGACCTTGCAGGGTGGTCTAATCCCTCCAGTAAACTAATACAGATGGGCTTTAAGAGGTGTTGGGTAATATGGCGCTGATGCACTCTAAAGGCTTCCAGAACAGAAAAAGTAGAAAAACAAAACACCTCCGCATGATCTCAGGTCTTAAGTTTTTTTTATGAGGCACTCTTCTTAGACGCTACAAAGGACGTCAGAAATGTCACCAGACTTTAAACAAATAAAACGAGAGAAACTTCGCGCCAACAATGATGTAATTTTTCATCATACATTAGAAACAGAAAGAATAATGCGAGTGAATTTCCAGTCCATTGCTCTCATCCGATTCCTTACGTTTGATTAAATCGAACTGAAGCCTGCTATTTCGCCTGGGTAAAAGGTAACACTTCTATCTTTAAATCCATTCTTCAGTTGAAAAATAAAGCTGAGGGATAGTTTATTAAACAGATACTAAAGTAAAAGTTTAAAATAAATCTACCGAACTTTTTACCAGGCCTGTCGTTTTTGTAAAAACTATATACAGGTGTTGGCTTTAATATACAGGTGACATGTATACACATGTCCCTAACTAAATCCGCTAAATACTTGTTTCTTTTCTGTTTTTATAAATTCGTTTTTCTTCAACCCACTCCCCTCTCCCCTTCCCATCCTCTCCCTTCTCTCTTTTCCTTTTCCCTTTCCCACTCTTTCAATCTCGTTCTCTTTATTGAAGCTTGTTTGTAACCCTTTCTCCCTCTCTCTTTTGCTGTATATTCTCTTTATCTCTCTCTCTCTCTCTTCTCTATTCTCTCTCTCTCTCTCTTTCTCTTTTACCTTCTCTGCACTCTCTTTCTCTCTCTCTCTCTCTCTCTCCCTCTTTTTCTTCTCTATTCTCTCTCTTTCTCTCTCTCCCTCTCTCTCTTTCTCTCTTTTACTTTCTCTTCTCTCCCCCCTCTCTCTCTCTCTCTTACTTACTGTCGCTGCATGGATACAGGCAGTGATGGAAGAGACTTTTATTAACCGTGAGTGAGTATTCTCGAGCCCAACCCAAGTGGCTTCACGCCGCGGCCCCCACTCCAAAAACCTCGAGAGCAGCAGCACTAAAAATAGGCCACACTCCACTAGAGCAAGCCGGGAAATAGACGTTACTCGCTGTACATAGCCACTTATCTCGAACAATTTGTCAAGATTTCTCGCCCGTCCCGCCATGCCATCCTAACATGTTTCACTTTTTGTTTCTCCTGTTGCCTATATTTTAATCGAATTTGTAAATATAGTGCACATGAACAGATGCCCTTACTATTTGCCGTCATTATCTACGAGTGCTGAGTTAACGCGATAAATTTGTCATTTTCATGTTCTGCAGACTATTGAAATTAGATGACATATTTTCCCGCCAGCACTTAAGATTCGTAATTTGTCACACATGTTATTTCCTTAACTCTCCTTATTTTGAGATGAAAATCCATTTATAAGCAGGAAATAATGTGAGGTCTTCAGTGACTAAGCGTTCTGTTTAGATCTATGGTGAGGTTATACTGTAATTTGTCATGTGTCACTCTTGAAATGTCAAAAGCAAGTTGAATCACACCAATTAATTATCCATCGTAGCATCGAGAAAACTCAACGCGAACGTTTAGAAATGTGTAAGCTAAGAAAATGATGAATTAGAAGATAGTAAACATTTTCATTGAGTACCCAAAATGCCCCCAATCCCCAAAGAAGAAAATAGGAAAGGAAAGGGAGGCTTTACGAGAATTTGTTTGGCAAAATTTGAGTCGCATTATTCATTTACCTGTTTGTCGTGTTTAAACCTATTTTTAATTTAGATTTCAAGTAATGAACCTCCAAAAGCGGATCGGGGGAAGGTGGGTGGGGTCGATACGTGCCCCTGCAAAATACAATCTGGCATACCTTATTGACACATTGCATAAGAAAGGACAAAATAATGTACTCCTAGCCAACTTAAGCCCTTCGGAAGGTACCTATGCCTTGTCATAGATTTTCGGATTCGTTCCTTCTTTCCCGACTAGAGAATCGAGGATCCGCCATTTCACCACACTTTCTCTTAAATTCAATCGATAACCGGTAAAAAGCTGAGGGACTTAGACAGATGTATCGAGATTGAAAACAATCAATATTCACCCCCGATTTTTTATGACGATTACCATAAATCAATAGGATTATTCGTGAGCCCACTTTCCGCCCCATTTTTGTCTAGTTAATCTGATAGCATAATTGTTTCGTAAGAGTTGTTCTTTTTCGCGTTTTGGAAGAGGAATTTTAGAAATGATTTTGGTGAGAAATTTCCCAAGGGCTCGGTATGCATGGCAAAGCTTGTTGTTGCTGGATTTTATGGCAAGGCGATGATTTGAATTACAGTTAAACGATATCTATTATTGATTAAATCGATTAGTTTATCGAACCATGGAAACGTGTAATTAAGGACTGCATGGATTTTTTCCCCTCGTAATTCTATTACTATGAAAGAAGTTATTGTAACTCGTATGAGATATACTTTTCATTTATTGTGCGTCATAGGTCAGAAAAGGTTCTCCATCCCCTGTAGTTTAAGCAGGGTTTTAGTGATAACAAAGTTGTTGCAATAGGCCTTTTTTGTTTTGTTTTAACAAACCTTCCTTTCTAAGTGATTTATAATGCAAATGAAACAGAAAATATAATTTCTGTTATACCGTATACATGCTGACTACTACTGGGAGGAATCGGTTGTTGTCGCAGTAGCATTATCAGGAGCAACAGCAGCTATAATAGTAGAAGTTGCAGAAGCAGCTACTGAAGTAGCAATTGCAGAAAAGGAAAATGCACTTGTGATTGCATTAGGGAATCTTTGTAAGGAAAAGGATAGCCATTTTGAAAAGAGAAGAAGAAACATTTTGGTATAAGACTCGCAGTGTTCGTTTGATTTTGCATGCGATTCATGATTGACCTATTTCAGACCTTGCCCTTTTCTTAATGGCGTATCGAGGGCTAAGCTGTCACGTGCTCTGTCAGGTGGTACTTTGCTTTAGGAAGCCATTATTATTCAACAAAATCACCAGGAATCCAATAAAACGCTCTCATTTCATTGCCTCCCGTGGCCCTATGGGAAGCCCTCAATGGGGACACGTCGAGTTTTAAATGGTGAGTGCTGGAGGGGAGGCAGCACCCCGTCAGTTGAAAGGGGGTCAGGTTAAAAGCCCGTGACACGTGATTTGGGGTGACACTTGACTATCAAGGGCACGAGGTGCAGTGGGGGCGACACTTGGGGCATGGCGTAGCCCCATTGCGGGGCTGAATGATTAATCTCGAGCTGATTTGGGTCAGGTCCTTAAGCATGCCGATATAAAAAGCAACAGTATATATTCATTGAAGACGAAACTGTTAAAGACAACTTTGTAGCTTGATCAGAACAGACACAGACGAGACAGAGATAGGAATTATAATATAGACCACAGCTACGCCACTGGTCTATATAGAAAGTTTGAGTGCTAATAATAATAATATGAGGTTCTTGTGTAGCGCATATCACAATATATAACATCTTTATGCGCGTCCAAAGAGCTTTGGAAAGTATTACCCTAGCTTAACCTCCGGCAGCCGTAATCAGCGCACAGTACATTTCTAGGAATAATCCTACCAGGTACCCATTTACCTCACCTGGGTCGAGTGTGGTAAATTTAGATCAATATCTTGTTAGATAGGCATTCTGGCACTTGTTTCGCGTATTACGGGGAAAATATTTGTACGGAACTTTATCATGTTAAGAGACATTTTTTTGGTGATATACATTTTGTTTAAATCATATACATATACATTTGTTTAAAACAAAGAATTCTCATTATCCGTATTCAATATACTTCTAAGGCATTCGGAAGTTTAGAGAATACATGCCCTGATGAACAATCTTAGCGCAGAACCCTTGCCACAAAGTTAACGGACATCAAGAGGTACTTTAAGCGAATAGAAACCCCCATCTAATCCTAAGCTCAGCAAACAGGTGAGGAAAATGAGTATACCTGGGGAGTGTTTCACAAAGATCCCAAGTTGAACTTATCTCTAAGTTGGACTTTAACAATTATGGCAAGCCATTAGCATCTATGAAAATAATTTGCAAAAGTTTTATTAAAAGGCATAAAATGTTGATTCAAATCATTCATATTTTCTATTATCAAGGAGATTTCATGTTCTTGATGTTCAATTTATAAAAGTCTAAAATACTTGAATTTTCGCTTTTGAATATATTTTATTTTAAGGCTACAAATGGCTCTCCATAATTTTTAAGTCCAACTTAGAGTTAAGTTTGACTTTGGATCTTTGTGAAACACCCCCCAGGTAGGATTATTCCTTGAAACGCACTGTGCGCTGATACCGGAGCTAAAGCTAATAGGGCAATCATTTCCAAAGGTCCTTGCAAACGCATATGGACGTAAACAAGAATTGAATATTATTAGTAATGTTCTATTTGTCAGCCACCCATGCCTGAAAGGGAAAAGTAATCTTGATCACTATGGTCATTAGGTTTCTCCTCCTCGTAGAACTGATTAAGATATTTAATTAAACAGCCCAAGGTTAAACAGCAAACTTGTGTTTCTCAGTAACAATCATTATTAATGGAGTGGTTTCACGCAAGCTGTCCTTTCCAAAAAAAACGCATGCAAATTTAAACGCTTATCACTTTTCCAGTTTCAGTTGCTCCTTGGAAAAGTATTGCGTGGAAGGTGCTGATATATCGTTTATTGAAAGCCAGAAGGGTGTTAAATCATTATAATTTCGCAAACGATTGCCTAGAATCAATGTCATTCTGTCTTTTAGCAGATGTTTTGTACTGTGATTTCATTTAAAGCAACCCTTCTGGGTAGGGACCACGTGGGATTCGGTTCGGTGTGGCGGGGCGGCGCCGGCCGAGAACTCTTGGCACCTCGCCTGAAACTGTGGGCATGGTAAGCGGATTAGGATGGTCTGGTGAAATCACATTAGATCTTTGGATAATTACGAGGTATTGCGCAGACATTTGCTTTTTAGATAGTGTAAAAAGATTGATAAATGTGTGTTCTGACTTCTAAGTATATGTTCGATTTGAGTAATCTTAGAAACTTTAGATGGGTTGATATGATTTCACTCAACTCTTAAAGGGTATGACTTATTTTACCATGTTTAGTCAATTTAAATTCACTCCCTAGTATATTTTCTTTCATTTTTTTGCGTTTGTGTGAGTTTGTGTGACACAACGATTGTATCCCGTCATTGTTGTGTGGATAAACAATAAAATTGCAGACAACTTATACTTAATATTGATCTGGCTACTTCCACTTCAGCTGTTCCGTAAAGTGCAAGAGATTTTTAAAAAGAGAGTTCTATGAATGACGTATAGAGATTTTGAACACCAAACTTCAACACGTACATGCAGCTAGCTTCTGAAGGTTTAAAAGTACAGGTCCCGTGAACTATTTGAGTCTTGGCCTTTCACGAATACTCTACATAAGTTCATCTCAGAACCTTCTCAAAATGTTCAATGATGTAGGAAACGAAGGATGGAAAACTTCAATATTGCTAGATAGAGTGAGTGTAAGAAAAAATAGAAAAGACTGGTATGTATCGCACAAAAGTACAAATGCTAGTAGACAAACTCAGGAGGAGCAAGAACAATGTGTAATACAAATCAAGCACAACTCGAGAGCAAGCTGATAGGGAGGAAGGAACGAGCGAAAAACGCAAATCGACATGATTTATCTCCGTAATTTCCCTCCGATCGCTGGACATCATGTCACAATGATCGATTGGATATCGGTACTGCGCAGACACGCGTCCACCATTTTACAATCGTCTGATTCGGACGCCATTTAAATAGTCACGTGCCACGTCCATCACAGCGGCGATGCTTCGCGACAAGATGTGCAGGACGATGACTCTATCTTTTAAAAAGAAATCCGAGTAGAGAAAAAACCTTTACTGAACGAGTGTCCTAATCAAATTGAACTTTGATTTAGTTCGACGAATTGGGTATCTCATGAAACAATGTTGCAGTAAATGTTTCGAAGAATTGTCGTCATGATTTAAGTGAATCGAATTCCCCATTTATACAATATTTAAAAAAAAAAAACCTGGAAAGTATTCACGAATGCAAGATATGTGAGGGAAGTACACTTTTTTAAACCTAAAGTTTGTTATTAAGATTTGATAATTCCCCGAAGAGTAAAAATTTTTTTTTACTGCTCACTGGCGTAAACTCGCAAAATTATATGCAAAGGTATATTGACCGCAAATGGATCATGCGGAGGAGAGCAAGTAAGATTACAAACTACGTCAGGGAAATGACATATTTGAATGATTATACTGTGGTGGACTACCAATTTTTCTTTTTTAAAGAAAAGTTGTATTTTCCATTCGATAGAGAATGCTAATTTAGCAACTGTTACAGCCGTCGAGCGATGATTTTAGAAGCGGAGTTGCACTGTGTAGTTTGAGGGGTAGGGTGGGTGGGTGGGTGAATTAATGGAGTCTAATCGGGACGTCGATACGTCTAGTCTAAAAATATGGGGGCGTTTAACTCCCAAGCCCCCGTCCCCTCCCGTCCCCTTATTTCACAGACTCGGTATCATTATTCAACGTGTTGAAATTTTCTCCTTGTGGTCCGTATTTTTTATCGACCGGCGTCGGCTCGGGGGCCTTTGCGTGAAGACAGCCGCAGGTATGGACTTTATCACGCATAGTCAATTAAGATGAGAAGAAATGGCAGGATAGAGAGGTTCCGAAGTAAGCTCAAAGTGTAGAGAAAAATATATTGTGGCGGGCGAGCAAAACCACAACGTTTCTGACCTGCAGACACCTTACTTCGATTCGGCTTGTATCAGAATATTTTAAGCAGTGTTTTATCGCATTTCCTTTCGTGCCATATTTTAGCGGAACAGGACAAATGCATCCCATTGTATAATGATAACAGCAGGGCCTATTTCACTGTGCATAACATTTAGCAATTTCGAATGCGTTGTAATAGATTTTGAGATTAAATTGCTTTACTGAATATGATCATGTCACACTCTCTCATATACATCAGACGCTGAACTATTATTAAAAGGAATAAGCCTATATTGTTTCTATTTTCAACGTATAATATAAAGCGAATCACAATAATAACTAGACATATAATACTTGTTTGGAACAAGTATAGGTGGGCTGGTCAACTTAAATTTGAGACAAAATAGAGCAAAAATAAGCGAGATACTGCTTAAAAATTCTTGAAAAACAATATCATGTAGTTTCATGACGTGAACGAAATTCACCTTCTATAGGGATAACGCAAATTATAAAGGCCTTTTGACATGAGGCCTTTAATCGAGATTTTCACTATGATGACGTCATCAAAATGAAAAATGGTTATTACTGAGCTTGTAGAGAATTGTTTTAGCTACAACATATCGAAATTTGGAAGAAAATCACTCAATATAATACAGAGATAGGTCTAGTCTACAACCAATTTTCCATAAATATGCTGACGTCTAATAATGTAAATTAAGTTTAGGGTTGTGATTAAAGCCTCGGTCACAAATGCCATTACGAATTGCTACGAACGCCGTACGAACGATTTTCAGACAATGGTAAGAGTTAGGGTAAGGGAAAAATGACAAAAAGTGACTGGTTTTGGCAGCTGGGTCGAGTGTCTTTGAGCCGAGTTATTCCCGTATCTGGATTACATCGTTCAGATCATCCAGCAGTCCAGGCCAGTAGTTACGTGTTATTTTCATCAATCGTGTTGTTTTATACCTTGAATACCTTAAAATATACCAAAGCTTTTGGAAGAACCCGTCTCCAGCTGCCAAGTTTTTGTTTTTCCGATGAACAGGTTAGTAGATATTCCATTTATTTTTTGTATTCAATAGTTGAATAACTGTGTCACAAAAGCAATTACTCATGCTTGTGTAGAAAAGTACCCGGTTTTCGGCCACTTAAGACAAAATCCTATTTATTGGACTCTTTACTTCCTATTTATTTATTTTTTTTTTTTTTTTTCACGGGTTCGCCTAAATCACAACATTAAATTGTGTGCACAAAATGGTGATCATATTTTGATGCAGTGCATGCAGTGCACGTGTAGTAGCTCAATGTGTGGATCTGGATGCGTTTTATTTTTTCGTACGCCTACTGCAGATTGCAGTAGATCTAGACTATGTACTTATTTTATTTTCATTCATATAATAACAAGCTACGAAAGCTTGCAAAGAGGTCACAAACTATTAAACTTTGATTATTTATTGCTTTGCCTCACTAGATCTAGATTATAAAGGTAAAAAAACTGAAGAAATACTGAGTGAGATTGTAACCCTCATTCAGCTCAATCATGTGTCGATAGAGTGTCTGATCGCGCACCTGGTTTTGTGTGCTAAAGTCCTTTCCATAGACACATTGCACACATAAAATATCCCTAGATAATCTATGCAGTCTGCATTGCGTGACCATGCAAAATCGGTCAACGTTTTTAAAAATAAATTTAGATTCAAACCTTTATCTGTTGTGATCCTGAAGGTGATACTCAATAAATGAAGTGTCATATCATATGAAAGAGCAGATTAATCTTCATACTTCCAAAGGGGTGTAATTTCGGATTTCTAAAAATATCGTGTCAAAACAGAGAATTAAATGTTTTATTCATCTGTTCATGGTAACTCCAGGGATGTGTTAGTTTAGCCCTGGTAACTCTGAGATTTCCCATTTTTGAGAATCGTCCCTCTGAGG
Source organism: Strongylocentrotus droebachiensis (assembly GCA_035222895.1). Lineage (NCBI taxonomy): Eukaryota > Metazoa > Echinodermata > Echinoidea > Camarodonta > Strongylocentrotidae > Strongylocentrotus > Strongylocentrotus droebachiensis. Next base: position 27,634 of record JAVYIG010005662.1, read on the forward strand.
ATAATAAGTTCAATTCGTAAGGAATATGTTGATGTGCTTATTTTTTTGCTAGCCCCAAGGGATCACTTACGATTTAAGTTTGAAAATACTTGACCCCCACTTTTTGCATATCGCCTAATAAGGCCATGTAAAATTGATTACATGTTGATCGTTTGGATTTTTTGAAAAAGAGGAGGAGGGTGTACCATGTTATTTGATATTTGATATTTTTCCCAAGATGGCTGCCGCGTGTAAAATCCAGCGCTAGGGCGCGGCCGCGCTATCGTGAGGTATCTGCGATGCGATGATCAGTCGACTCGATCAACTCGAGCTAGCTAGCTCCTCGACTCAAGCATATACATGCGATATATGCATGCGCAGCGCATGCATCATCGCATCATTTTTTAGCGCAGCTTCACTTCAGCATATCGCTGATCATATAGCATATCAACCACTCTACATTTCAATACAATTTTTTCTAGAGTCTTAGTATATTTGTACAAGAATATTTGAACAGCGTATTTGAAGAAAAGGTGGAAAAGATGCATATGGTATTAAATAATTAAAGTTGATACTCTAAGACAATCCCAAATACTGAGATAATTACATAAATAGAAAGCTTTTAACCCCCATAATAACACCAAATGGTGTCCACCTGACAAAACAAGTTTAGAATGATGAATTTATTCGAGTAAACTCTACCAAAATATCTAAGTCTGAAACCCGGAAGTGCACGTAGAATCGGGCCTCTATCCGTGACGTCACGAACGGGAGTCATGGGCTCAGTGAGAGTGAATGGCAGTGATATCCCTACGTAAATGCTATCCTGTCAGAGCTTAGATTTGTTATTGTTAAGGAGTATATTTGATGGATTTTCTGTTTTCATTTGAATGAAGAATAACGAAGCAACATTTTTCAGTCGCTGATTTCTTTTTATATCCTCATATTCACCTATTTGGTAGAGATTTAAGACGAGTTTACTGCTTAGGAATTAAAGTTAAATCGTGCACTTATGAATAGGCGGATGCATTATATTGTCATCAGATGTACATGAGCAGTTTTGTAAAACGAATAGGTCTAGAACTATGATAGTACTTATCATAGATGTGTGTGACTGCCTCAAAAAAGGATACAGTACCAGTTAAACATTTTATGTTGTAAAATATCAAACTTGAACGAGATCATGCAAGCGCGCTTCCTCTATAATATTTTGGCGAGTGATGCGGCTCTTGCATGAACGTTCGTGGAGCGAGCAGAATCGGGAGGTAAGACCAAGCCGCTGCTCTAGGCGCTGCTTGCTTGTGATGGAACGTACGTGCGCTAGTTATTATGTTTATCGGCAATTGCAAGAGAATGAAAGCGACGTTGCCAGCTAAGAAAAACAACTAACAAAGACTTGCTCCTGACTACCGGTGTCAGAATTGGTAGATGAAGGATGTTCAGGGCCAAGGAAGGCGAAAGACATGGGAAAAAGGAAGAAGAAACCATCGGGAGATCACTGTAGTGTATGGTAATGAACTGTGCATGGGTAGACAGCTACTGTTCACTCCGTGCCTGGGCCGATTTCAACACCAAAACAAAATTTACATGGTGAAAGTATCGACTAATAGCACATCGTTGGCATGTATATGTCATAATTTTTAAAAGGGGAATTGATATTAATACTATTAAGTACTAGGGGAAGGTAAAGAATTGTACATAGAATTATGATTTATTAGACTTTTCAGCCTTTGAAACAAAAATATGCAGAAAATCGTATCACTCTGCACATGTTTGCTATGGAACATCCGGTACGTGAATATACTCTCTCCCGGACGTGAGGTCATAAATAGTAGACCAGCGTCGTGACTGATTTTCTATGCAAAGAGAGGCGGATATTTTAGACATTTCAATTGAGGATTTCGAGTAGACAGAATTTTTTTGTGATATACTAAGTAATTGAAAAACTTAAAAATAACATATACTTGCCGTAGGTAACAAATTAAGGGACATTTATTTGCTTAGAGTATCAACTTTAAAGTATTCTGTGTTGTTTTCTGAATAAAAAGAAAATATATCAAATATCAAATATAAGGAGGCGGGCGGAAAAAAGGAAGCGGGCGGGGACGATCAACATGAAATCAATTTTACATGGCCTAATGCTTTTCTATAATGCAGCTGTTGAGCAAAAATGGTAAACTTGGCGTGTAGGCCTACCACTTTTTTGTCCACTCTGGGCCAAAAATTGGATGAATATTGCCTAGACTCTAGATTTTGAGTGACTAATCTTTTGATAGAGACATCGGTGAGTGTTGAAATTTGAAATGTGTTTTTCTGAGTACCGGTAGTTGATTTTTTTCGATTATCCATCCATAATGGTGAAAAATAATCTAAAAGGGAAAATTGAAATATTGTTCAGACACCCTACCCTCGACTTAAGTCAACTCCAAAGTTCTATTAGTAATACGCTGTCCTTACCAATTGAGTAACGAGTTAATGACAGGTTGATTTTTACAATTACTATCACTATTAACAACCTTATAGGATTCCAAGTTCGCATGCGCTGGTTTCCCGCGCGAGTGCGCCAGGGTTGGCATATTTCCTGCTTCGGGGGGCTTATTTCCCGGACGCCGGGAAATAAGCGGTATTTACCGCTTTTTACTGGGAAATACCGGGAAATATATTTTTCCACTCATTTGTTCATAGGGATTGTCCAATTTTGAACATAATAACAATGGTGAGTATGGTTGCTCTGGTGTATATTATTTGTGTATATTAGATAGCCAATTAAACAGATACCGAGATGTGATTGGTCCACAGCTCATCACATGATATCAATTGTGAGGATTCAAATTGTTATATTTTCCTGGCTGGTCAATTTTCGGTGTGATATTAACCAGCTGGTGAAATGAATATATTTTTAATCAATGCATGTCGCCCTCTTGAGGAATGTATGTCACCAATTACACACATTACACCATTATTGAGGGCAATTTTTTTTTCCTCTTGAAATTTTTTTTTCCACATTTTTTGCTTCCCCAAAAATGCTTTTTGGAGGAAATTTTTTGTTAATATTTTTTTTTTTTATTCCTTCTCTCCCTTGAAATTCAAAAAAAAAAAATCATAATTTTTTTTTATTTAAGAATTTTTTTTTTTAAGTTTTTGTTTTCTGTCTTGAATTATTTCAAAAATATTATTTTTCCCCCAATTTTTTTTTGCACTTCTTTTTCTAAAATGTAGATTGTCCCTGAACCCTCCCCCCCCCCCCCCAAAAAAAAAAAAACAATATCAAACAAAGGTTATCTAATAAACAGTTATTGACTGGCAGGGGGTACCGGTATATAACATTCTTTGGACCTGAAGGGAGTTTATTTTCCCTCAGCGCTGTGAGCTTCTGGAAAATATAACCACTTGTGAAATATAACTCCCTCCAGCGGTCCAAATAATGTTTTATTACACCCCCTGCCAGTCAATAACTGTATTATGTGTGTTGTACATGAATGTACATGTATGTTTGGGTGTGTACATGTATGCAGTGTGGATTTTATAAATCTGTTTGTGTGTTGTTACTATGAGTGTTGCTACTATGAGTGTTGTGCTGCGAATTATTTCAGAACAATATTTTTAGTTGTTGAGGCTAAAAACAAGTAAAATTATTAATACCCGGTAAATAGAGAATTAAAATCATATTTCCTGTTTTTTACATATTTACCGGACGCCCATCTTATTAACTGGTATTTACTGCCCAACCGTGGCGTGCGCATGTGCACATTTTTTTTGTGAGCTCAATCTGGGTAATTAAGGTGTGTTCTGGATAATGGATATGCATAGGATAGCCATAGTGTCTATACAGAGTGAGTCAAAAAAAAAGTTTACACTTAGAAAATTGCTTATTATTTTTTAAATCATCAATGAACATTAAATTATTATACATCTTATGAAAGAGTGTTTTATCCCAAATCATTTGGTATCATTTTTGTGTGGTATGTGTTCACGCTTGGATGACCAGGAGGCATTGTTTGGGAGAGTGCAAAAATCGACTTGCGCCAAAGTTGCAATGTTATATTTGTATTAAACAATTGGGATTTGGGTGTTAATTCGGTCTTTGCAGATCCAAATAACATCCCCAACAAAATTAATCATGCCACACATATCAAATATCAACGAACAATTGTGCGTGTGTGTGCGTCTTTGCTTCTGCAAAAATATATGCAATGCATTTCATTAGATACATTCAATTCATTCTCTCACTCCGCTAATCCTTACATAATACATACTGTAGGCTTCACTTTGGCACAAGTCGATTTTTGCACTCTCGCAAACAATACCTCCTGTTCATCCAAACGTGAACACATACCACACAAAAATGGTACCAAATGATTTGGGATAAAACACTTTTTCATAAGATGTAAAATAATTTACTGTACATAGATGATTTTAAAAATAATTAGCAATTTTCTAGGTGTAAACTTTTTTTTGACTCACACGGTAGAATAGATCTACATATGGTGTTTTGACCAAAGTTCACGCGTGACCTACATGTAAAATAATAAATTGCTATCTAAAAAAATCAGTAAGATTTCGAAAATCAGATATCACAAATAGAAAGAGGAACATGGATTTACCCAGAGATGAAATTTTCTTTGAAATTGGGTACGAAATTGTGAAAAAATATCGACAAAAGATTGGTTTGCAATCATTTGTGTCCGTTTTGAAAGATTATTACCGATATGGGTCTAAAAATCTTTATTTTGAGAGCTGATTTTCTCAAAATTGTAAGTAAAAGGTGGTACCAACTGATTGTATTTGTACCAATTATGATAACCGTTTTTGCCGGCGATAAGGCCGCAGCGCCACATAGGCCGCACTCCTGATTTTGACATTTGAAGAAAAAAAACATATATATATCTTGCCTTGCAAATTATGATAACCGTATTTGCCGGCGATAAGGCTGCAGCGCCACATAGGTTGCACTCCTGATTTTGACATTTAAAAAAAAAAAAAAAAAAAAAAACTTTTGTCGAAGGCGGGATACAAACTCTTGCGGGATACGAAGTCCGCTTGGCTATCCCGACTCTGATGCTTTCTCTTGTGTATTGCGCCTTTTTCTTGTGTATTGCGCCATAGCTTTGCTCGCGCGAGCTGAGACTGGATTGAGGTTGCTTAACTATGGCAAAAACTTAAATCTAGATCTACCAGTAGAGTTTGGCTGATAAGTTATGAATTTTATTTACGAGATTAACAAAACTTTGCCCTTCATTTAAAAAATATAACACATAATTGCGGTAAGACATGTGTTATTCTAGACAGTTATTCTAGAAATGTCCATCACCTTTCATTCTTTCATGTTCTGCTCGTTGGTACTTGCTGGTGTCAGTGATAGAACATTGGTCATGCACCCGATTGTCCAATGTGGATGCCCGCTAGTTCACACCACTCACGATCTATCTCTGTATGGTATGTATGGTGCATTTTACCACCACCAACGTTGTTTATCTGAAAACTTGCAGAGTGTGCAGCATTTAATATGTAGGTGAAACCAACAGCGCTCTCAAGAAACGCTTTTATGGACACAGATCTACTGCCAACACATGCTAGCTTGACATTTCAGTTGGCCATCATTTTAATTTACCCAACCAATCTCTGACTTGATTCTATAGGGCATAGAATCTCTACGTAATAGGCCATTTTCGTAATGTACATGTAACCAAATTTAATGCAGAAGTCTTGGTGCAGTGCCTCAATAGAAATTATTTCATTCACCTGATAAATATTTCAATAGACAGAATCAGAACTGCATACAAAAGTTGTTGTCAGGTTGGACAAACATTATGGCTTGACCTACCTAGCAACACTTATATATGCAGTTGTATTTTGACTATTGAAATACTATTATTCTTAACAGGTGAACAAAATAATTTGTATTGAGGCACTTCACAAACACTTATGCATTACATTTGCTTACATTAGGAAAATGGCATATTGCCTTGATTTACCGGTACTATGGTATGTTGCAGCAGGAAGCTGTAATGAGTGGAGACCCCACCCAAGAGGCTCCTTTGAAGTCATCCGTGGCACCGCGTGTCTTTTGTTTCCCCTACCGTATTCCCCTTAATCCCCCTCCAAAATTGTAGAGCTCCTAGCACTAGGACCTCCCTTTCCACACACAGCCCAGCCCAGCGAGCATGGCGGCTTTTGCTTTCCCAGCTTGTACCTAATGGGGGAATAGTGGTGATAACTTGACAACTTCTAGCCCTGAATCAATAAATGCGCAAACATATTAACACAATTTCATTCAGTTCTTTATGAAGATAAACATTTGGAGTACCTTCCTAGCTATGTAAAAATTTCTGAAATTTTCGGAAAATGTCAATAATTAGATGAGAAAATCATGATGATGAAAACCTTTCATTCGCTCTAACGCTGGTTGAAATGGCCATATCTTCAGTAGAGCTATCCGAGAATGGAAAATGCATTTGATGACTAATAGAAAATTGCATTGGTCATATGTTGTTGTGAATTCTGTTATAGCTAAATACATCTTCACTGAACATGACTTAATTTTTTGGTGCCATGCATGGCTTTAAAGCTCGATGCTTGCATATTTTTGCAAAAGAGTGAATAAAGAACTTAGGGAAGCAGATGGCGTTGCGTAACATTTCGTAATATTTGGAATGCCAGAGAGGTACTGTGCATTGATATGGACAGCTGTTGATGGAAATGATGGCTGGAGAGGGTTAAATTTCTTTTTGTTAAGCCAGGTTAATCTTTTCCCTCAGAATATTCTTTCGAGACCCTCTCCATTCATTACAGCTTCCTGGTTGCAGCAGGGAGAAATATTGGATGAGACGTTTTTTTTAAATGCAAAATTTGTTTCTACTTTAAATTGAAATTTGGACAGCTACACAGGCCATTAACAAAGTTTGTTCTCTCCTCAGATTCAAGGTCGTGAAACGGAAGACTCCAAACCAGACCACCATTGACAGATTACCTGTTGGGAGTCTCGTGACCACCACTTTCATCCCATCTTACTTCACCTCAGTACCATCCTCCGTGGTAATCACCACATTCTCCACACTTTTGACTGTCTTCATCATTCACGTAAGCATCCCTTTGTTTACCCCCCTCCCCCCTCAATTTGGTTTTCTTTACTACCATGTAAGTCAACAAAAAATTTACACCTAGAATATTGCTAATTATTTTAAAAATCATCTTTGAACAGTAAATTATTTTACATATTATGAAAGAGTGTTTTATCCAAAATAATTTGGTATAATTTTTGTGTGGTATGTGTTTACGCTTGGATGAACAGGAGGCATTGTTTGCGAGTGTGCAAAAATCGACTTGCGCCCAAGTGATGCCTACAGTATGTATTATGTTGGGATTAGCAGAGTAAAAGAATGAATTGAATGTATCAAAATGAACATTGCATATGCCTTTTGCAGAAGCAAAGTCACACACACACACATGCGCTCACAAATGTTTGTTTATATTTTATTTTTTGATATTTGATATGTGTGGCATGACTAATTTTGTAAGGGATGTTATTTGAATCCTCAAAGACTGAATTAATACCCAAATCCCAATTTTTTTATTCAAACATCACATAAGCAACTTTGGCACAAGTCGATTTCTGCACTCTCGCAAACAATGCCTCCTGTTCATCCAAGCGTGAACACATACCACACAAAATGATATTAAATGATTCAGGTTAAAATACTCTTTCATAAGATGTATAATAATTTATTGTTTATAGATGATTTTTTAAATAATTATGAGCTTGTATGTACAATATATGCATAAATAGCTCATATTTGTGATATCAGATCTGATAGGCAGATTACTATCAAAATTGAGTTGACAAATAAACTTAGTGCTTGTTATGCCATATGCAGTCAGAGATCTATCTAGTTTGTTTTTTTTAATTGCAAAATTTGGTTCTACTTTAAATTAGAATTGGACAGCTACACATGCCATTAACAAAGTTTGCTCTCTCTTCAGATTCAAGGTCGTGAAACGGAAGACTCCAAACCAGACCACCATTGACAGATTACCTGTTGGGAGTCTCGTGACCACCACTTTCATCCCACCTTACTTCACCTCAGTACCATCCTCCGTGGTAATCACCACATTCTCCACACTTTTGACTGTCTTCATCATTCACGTAAGCATCCCTTTGTTTACCTCCCCCTTTCAATTTGGCCTCCCTTACTATATCTCTCTGATCCCTTTGTTCTTATGCTTTCCTCTCTTTTCCAACCCAAATGCCTTCCCATTTAAGGTTTTTATCACTGTTTTCATTAGGCATCCCCTATTCTTATTTACATTTTCCTTTACCCTCTCCCTTGTCCCATGATATATAACTTATATATATATATATATTTTCTTTGTGTGTTTCCTCTCCATTCCCAGCCAAGTTTGATTGGGAGTCACAGCCTCTTTATTGCTCTATGTTTACACCCCCTTCCTTAGCTGTATGCATATGTTTGTATTATGTTTAGTATATAGTATTATGTTTTTTATGTTTCCTCGTCAGTTAGCCTCTGATGAAGTTTCCGCTAGGATAAAAAAATTAGGCCCTACATTAACTCTCATTAAATTAAAATGATCAGATAAAACTTTGACATGATTTTGTACCTCCTTCATGAAAGCACAATCCCATAGATATACTTCATGTGTGTGTACTTAAGAAAAGAAGATATCATTTTGAAGGTTGGATATGTTTTGTTGCATCTTCAATTGTATGTGATAAGGGGAGCTCAACACCAAAGCTATTTTGTAAAACACATATCAATTTTAAGATTGTGTATAGCCTTCTAATATGTTTTCTATAGAGTTTGATAGCAAGTTTTGAGAAAATTGCAATTTATATACAAGTAGTCAACAATAACTTTCCACAATTTTGTGTTGGGATCATTTAATTCATACCAGTTGTACATACCTTGAAAACTTGTGTCCGAAACAAAAATTGTTCATTTCATAAAATATTCACTCATGCAAAATAATATGAATGTTAATGATTTAAATTTTATTATATATTTATATTTTGTATTACAGATACTGTACATATCAACAGTTGATTGACGGTTGGAAGTTCCCATCACACTTGTCATCAAACCAGACAGCTTTCAACCAGAATCTTCCAGGTGTAAAAAAAAAAGAGTAAAGTAATACATTAGTAATATGAAATGCATATATTTTGGATTGTAAATCATTTCTTTATTTGAAAAAAATAATAAAAATACATACAGTTCTGCACATATACAAAAATCACACACCCAAAATAATGTTTATAATTATATGGAAATTACATGTACACTGTAGGTGTAAATGTCACCCTTTATATTTTGCGATTAATTATAGGTTTTGTCGTCAGATTAGAAGATGATGGAAATCATAGCAGAGGGAAAAAAAAGATTACCTTTTTTTTTAGGTTGGAGAGGTTTTGTTGCATCCTCAATTTTATGGGTGACAAGGAGGGCTCAACACCAAAGCTATCTTGTAATACACATATCGATTTCAAGATTGCGTAAAGCCTTTCAATATGTTTTCGAGAGTTTGATAGCAAGTTTTGAGAAAATTGTAATTAATACACATGTAGTCATTGGTCATTATACAAATGATGCACAGGTTTGAGTGCGTCGGTAGGGATTGTGTGCACAAGGTACCTTTGAATGGTTTTAGACCAAATTCAAAGGTAGCGCGTGCACACAATTGCACCGACCCACAAATTAAACCTGTGCATCATCTGTTTTATAAGATGGGGCCCCCAAAATTGTCAAAAATACAAAATTTTGTTATTTTACAGATTTATTGGATGCATGGCAAAATCATGCGTCTGGTAATTATAATTACCGGACGCATGATTTTTAAAATTGCATAATTTGTTTGTTGTTACTTAGTGCAATGGATTTAAACAAATGGAGAATGACTTAAGCCTAAACCTTAACAAAATAAAGTCAGGCCTATCTGACCTTTACATGAAACCTTAACAAAAGAAAGTCATTAAATCAATAAAACTTATTTTGCAAGCTTTTTTTAGTGTTGGGGAGGTGCAATCTAAATTAGAAGAGGTCTGGATCTTGTCCATATCAAGTACAGAAATTGAGGCTTTATTTGTGGTGCTTCCTGGCCCCTCTCGCTTCAGTTTCACCAACACAGCCTCGAGAAATTGAAATTTGTTACAGATATCTAAAGTACAGTGATCCAAAAAAGTGGGGTTGTATGCCACAGCGAAGGTACTAAAGTCTAGGTTTACAACTCACCGTCGGTCTATGTACAGAAGCATAGAACTTAGTTTAGAACTATAACAGTTTGTCCATTTCTGGCGTAAAAATGTCTCCTAAATTGACGTTCTTGATTTGTGCAAACTTTTCCAACTTTGAGAATCCATACTTTAATTGAAATTTTCATGCTAGTCACACCTGAATCATCCAACAATTTAGATAATTCTTCTTCTTATAGAAGCTGGAAAATCAAATCGCCACCGCGATTTCGCCATTTTGTTCGGGATATCAGTGTTATCGATTCCAATGTTGCATATATCGTGTTGATATTGCGTGCATCCAGTAAAAATAATTACACAGTAATTGACCAATCAGATTGCAGGGATTCTTCTAAGCATCTTATAGCACATTATTTAAATGAATCATAATTGAATAGCCTTTTTTATATTCAATATCAAAACAAAATATTAACATAAATTGATATCTATCCAAACAATACTGATGGTTTAAAAAGCATTCCATCTCCTTTTTTATGTCTCATGCATATCTTTTTCTTTTCTTTTCTTTTCTCTGTCTGCAGGTCCTGGATTTTCAGTACGGTATATGTTTTGCGTTCTTTGTATAAAAGACTTCTATACACTCCTTCCATTTTCAGACGTCTTGTTGGACTGAAATATTTTTCACCTCCACTCATTTCACCTCCCCTCTAAGAAGACATTTCCCATAAGCAAAAAAATCATTACATGTTCATTTTTCATAAGAATTTATCACAGCTGTGAGCTCATTTCATCCATTTCACCTCATTTTTTCATGAACGATTCATCCCAATAACGCTTGAAATAAGATCTGAAACGAATTGGAAAAGACTTGAAACAAATTGGAAAAGACTTGGAACGAATTGGAAAAGACTTGAAACGAATTGGAAAAGACTTGGAACGAATATTAAATAACTGATTACAATTCCTTAACAAGTGTAAACGTGTGAATTTCTTAAATTTTTGGTGTAAAAGTGAATGATATTTTGGTATACGAGTTGTTAAGCTTAATGTAAATAAATAATGATAAAGAGTGAATTTTCTGATATTAAAAAAACAACTTTGGGCTGTGGTGAGTTATAAACTGGTGGAATTTTCAAAGATTGGTGACAAGGTTGTGTGTGTATATATATATATATATAGAACGTTAAAGACAATACAAATATTGCACAAAGAAAACGGGAGATTGCATAAGAGACTATAGGAAAAGCAAAACTGACTGTCAAGGAACAGATAATTGAGCATAGTGGTATATTCAAGATTGTAAGAGAGACTAAATAAAGGAGTGTCTGATTCATTGAATAACGGCAAGATAGTCTTTGTGTAACTTACAGGAACGCAAATAATTTAGCAGAGTTGTTTGATAGAAGAGGCACAGTGTGATTGATTGTTAACGAAAGAAATTTCAAGAACGTGAAACCAAGAGTGACATAAAATTTGTTTATAATCGAGTAAAACGAGGGGTTTTGTGAGAACGTGAAGATCAAAATAAGCAAAGTGTGCTAAGTACATATAAAAAAGAGTGACGGTGAGATAAACCTGATTACTAAAGTTCCGAGTATATGCACGTATGTGTGTAAGCATATGTTATAATCATTAAAACAAAAAGAAAACGCATTATATATTGAAGAACTATATATCATATAGATATAAGCCAAGAGATTGCATTTTTTCCGTCTAAATTATATACGTGAAGTTCTGAGCCAAATCGTATCAATTTGTACGGCTAATCATTAAAATCATGTTGGAAACGGACACATCACTTGGACCGGATAGTAACACGTACATCATGAAAGGCAATGGGGATTGTTGCGTATGTGGCCTAGATATTCAAGAGAATGAGAACAAAACAACCTGTGAAACATGCTTGAACCATTACCATGTGCCATGTATGGGATTACCTTCTGCAGAAGAGTTGACTAATGCTCAAGTAGTATGGATATGTTGCTTTTGTGGTAACAACAATTTGTCTAAGCGCTTATATGACCAATTTGGTATCCCTATTGACGTAAACATGTACGAACATCTAACGAAAGACAATGATAATGACCACGCAGCACAGCCAAGTCCTATATCTCGTGCGCAACACAAGAGAAACAAATCTTCATCAAGCGGGAAAAAGCATATTCATCGGGGCAAGAAAAGACTACTTTCGCCAAACCAATCAACCACAAAGAAAAGGAAATCTGATGAATGTCAGAATAGTAACAGAATCAAAGATAATGATTGCCAATCGTGTACAAGTGACATTAAAACGACATTCGCAAGAAATACATTTAGGAAGAGAACCAATTATGATCGAACTGATGTAACTGCTGATGATAATGCCGAAATTTGGAGAACGGTAAAGACAAGGAGAACTAAGCCGCTTAATGAAAGAGGTGTGTCCCGTAAAGCAACGAATGCGAATAATGACCCATATTCTAGCATGGACAAAGGCAAAGGTCGAGAGAAAGGTGTCACGTACATTGGGAAAGCAATGGCATACCTGTACACAAGATCAACAAGAAGAAAACAAAAATCACATTTAAAGCAATCTCAAAATGGAAGTAATAAAGACCTTGCCAACGACTCAACAGAAAAGAACAGCACCACCAATGAGAACGACCTTGCCAACGACAAAACAGGAAAACACTCCACGAAAGAAAACGAAGATAACAATAGTAATAGAGTTTTTGTAAAAAGTTTGAGCACTCCTGTAAAAGAGAATGAACAAGAAAGTCAAATATCTTCCGACCATAGTTATCAAATTGGTGTGATGGCTACACTTTTTGCTAAGAACAACGACATGAGCAAATGGACCTCTTCAAATCTTGATACTATCGTGACATGTGCTAAAGACGCTGATATACCGGGTGATCCACGTGAATCGGCCAACAATCCTAGTGGAAAGATAATTCATGCTTTTGACAAATGTTTTGAGTTAGAAATTTGTGAATCCCACACCGGTCCTCTTATACAAGAACACACTGAAACGAATGTACCCTCTGGTAAAGTTCCGTTGATCAATGCCCTACAAGATGCACTAGATACACAACGAAAGTCAGATGGATGCCTAGTCGAATTCAACGAACATACCTTTGTTATAATGCCTCATACCACTGGATATTATATCTTTGACACACATGCACAAAAAGAAATAGGTGGACGACACATGTTGATGCACACGAACACATGGACAGGTGCTTACGCATTTTGTTTACAATTGGCACATATAACGAATCTCCCAAATAGTGAACCATACAGACTCATCCAAGTGAAAGTACATGATCAACAGAACAATATATCGCAATGTCCGAAAGACACAAACAAAGATGACGACAGTGAAACTGTTCAAAAGAACGCACTTGCATCTACAAGTAATCTAATTGAAGAAGAAGGCAAGGCCAAAATCACACCACAATGTCCCAAACAATTATCCACAGTGACACCAAATACAAATGAAAACCCCCCAATAAGTGATTCTCCAAACAAGGTGGACAAAGCCTATAAGCAAAAGTGTCATGAAAGCTGTACAACAAATGACTCATCCCAGTTTCAGAAAAAAATACGCGCAGAATACCACTTTCAACCTATTTCTTATGAGAACGGCAGTTCCTCGGATAGAACCCAGTCATCAAACGAACAAAACAAAACGGGTACGAAGGTAAACTTACAAAAAAAGATTATTGCTCAGGGAACGTTCAATCAGGGCCATCCAAGATTTGGCAATTCAAGCGGGAAACAATGTGTTTGTAATTCTTTAATTGCAGTGTTAAACAGCAAGTCTAAGAAAGCCAACCAATGGAAGAGTTGTGATCTAGATCGAATTTTGACAATAGGTGATAATTTGTATACCAATATAAGGAAAAGCACTTCAGTCACAACGGATTACTTAGCCATGAATCAATTACCTACGGAATTGGATGGATATGATGACTGGAATGACTATTTTACGATTGTATACCACGAAACAATTTTAGGACAGTTATTTGATGTTCAATCGCATAATAAAGAACTTGGTTTTGTGACATTAGAACGTGCATTCGAACAACAACTATGTAAGACTTATGATGCCCATTTTGTGACCTTCGCCAACAACACATTTGTAGTTATAACAGGACATGAAGGGTATTATATATTTGATTCGCATTCTAGAAGCAATCGAGGCTTTTTAAGTGAAAATGGGTACAGCATCTTACTTCATACACCAAGCTGGCAAGGGGTTTACAAACATTGTATGACATTAGCAAAGACATTGAGTTGTCATATGAACCATTATTTTGAAGTAACTGGTGTATCAGTACAAGCAATATCCGGTAAGAATGAGACATTAACCGGTTTTCCTATATTACAAGGCATCCCTACTTGTCAGAATATGTCCTCAACTACGCAATATAGCACAACGTCGCAATGCCCAACACATTCTGATGAAAAGAAACGGCAATATGAAGCATCAAGTCCAAATCCAAAAAAAGTACACATTATTGAGCTTACTCAAGAATCGACTGATGATTTGCACACTAAAACGAGTAAACCTAAACCTCCCGATGTACATAACTACAATGGCCAACTATTGTCATTAAAGAATGTAAGGGTTGAATTGACAAAATTACAAGAAACGGAATTTGGAGACCATTGTTTTGCCAATAAAACGGAAGCGACTGTGACAATAGGCAGCTCTGTAGAAGAAAATTTAATACACTCTAAAATGGAAGATGGAAAAACAAAAAGAAAGATCACCAGTTTGGAAAAAGATGCAAAAGCCAAATCATTTGAAAGCGTTTCCAATAAATCGAATGGAAAACGAAAATGGACTAAACTTGAAAATGGAGCTCAACTTAGTTCTGACCGCAAAAAACTCAGACGAACGTCACAAAGAAACAGTTCTAGAAATCATATTTACCAAGCAGAATCCAATCGGGATATGACTGATTCAAAATTGAATGAACCAAAGGTCACCACAAGAGGCAGTGCTAGAAAAGAAAAGGATGTAATACAAATTAATACAGGGAAATTTGATGAAGACTATGATGATTTGATAGTATTAGAAGAAATACAGCAAACGGTCTTGTACTTTGCACCATTGAATGAAATTAAAAAGAACGAATCGTGCACAAAGTTAAACATTCACGATATTACACCAACTTCTAACAATGGAGCTGAAACATGCACACCTATAGAACATCCAAATACAATCAAAAATATTATGGGTGACGGAAATTGTTTCTTTCGTGCTATTTCATTTTGCTTATCGGGAAACGAAAATAATCACTTACTTGTGAGAAAAGCTATTGTTGTCCATCTTTTAAAAAACAAGACCAAATTTGAGAATCGTTTGAGAGATGGTTTTGCCAACGTTTCAAATTACGTGACAAAGAGCAAAGTATTTCAAAATGGTACCTGGGCTACCGAGATGGAGATTATGGTTTTGGCAAATTTGATTGGAACTGATATATACATATATGATGAGCAAAACTTTAAATGGAGTATATTTTCGGGCAAGGATGTACAACTTGGAAACGTTACCTCTGACACAGGAATTTATTTGAGACATACGCAAGGAATACATTACGATGTTGTTTTGTCAGTACAATCATCTCAGTCTAATATTTCTCACAAAATGTACCAGAATAAGCACCAAAAGGAGATTAACATGAACTCTAAAGGTACAAAAAGGAAACGAAAAGCCAAAAAGAGTTATAGTCAAAGGAAAAAGCAGAACAAAGAGGACATGAGAGAAAAACGAGCGATAGCAAATGAAGAAACTAGTACCAAGAAGAAAGAAAAACGTTTACAAAGTACAATAGCTCGCAAAGCAAGGAAATCAAATGCAATGAAGGTTAGATATGCGAATGATATAGCTTACAAAACACAACAAATTCTGAGCGCAAAGATTGCACAAAACCAAAAGTATCACAACAGATATTTCTTTGAAATAAACAAAGACACCAATGGAAAACGGAAACAAAATAAAACTCAAATAAGTGGTGAAACTTTTAGGAACAGGCATCTTAATGCAATGAAAGAAAAATACCACTCTGACTTAGAGTATAAAACCAGAAAAATCAAAATCGTTAAAGAAAAATATTTGTCAAATGAAAAGTTCAAGGAAAAAGTTAAATCAACATCAAGAATTCGGTACAAAAATCCACAATTTAAAGATGAACATAAAGCAAATATGAAAAATAAAATGAAAAAAAAATATGCGAATCCTCATTTCAGACAGCAGCACAAGGCAACAATGGGAAATGTCATGAAAAGGAGATATGCCAATACTCATTTTAGACAGCAGCACAATGCAACCATTAGAAAAAGATATGCCAATCCACATTTCAGACAACAGCACAAGGCAACAATGGGAAATGTCATGAAAAGGAGATATGCCAATCCACATTTCAGACAACAGCACAAGGCAACCATTAGAAAAAGATATGCCAATCCACATTTCAGACAACAGCACAAGACATTAATGAAGAGTGTGTCGAAAAACAACTATAGCAATACAGAATTCAAACAAAAAAGGTCAATGTCCTTAAAAATGAAATACCGAAGAATTGATAAGTACAGGCAAAATGTACTCAAACGTAACTTGAAAAGAGCTGAACTTAATAAACTGAAAATGACCGATTTACATAATGTAATAAAGCACTTTCGACAAATTACTTGTGATGGACCAGAATATGTGTGCTCTGTGTGTTTCAAACTTCTTTTCAAAAACCAGGTAATGAAATGTATTAAAAGCAAATATATGGACACTTCATGTATCAGTGACAAATATTTGCATGTCTGTAATTCACAATGCACTTTAATATGTGACATAGCAAAATCTGATAGATCATTTTTATGGATTTGTTTCACCTGCCATAACAAATTACGAGCTGGAAAACTACCTGCAGAAGCAAATATAAACAATCTACAACTACATGATATCCCGGAAGAAATTGCACAGTTAAACAATTTAGAACAGCATTTAATTGGATTGCATATCCCTTTCATGAAATTAATGGCTTTGCCCAAAGGTGCTCAAAACGGAGTGCATGGTCCAGTTGTGTGTGTACCTTCAAACACAAACGAAACAGTGGAAATGTTGCCTAGACCAGAGACCGAAGACCAAACGATTCGTGTTAAATTGAAAAGGAAATTGTCATACAAAAGCTATTACAAATACAAGTATGTGAATAAATCTAAAGTGTTGAATGCACTACAGTACTTGAAAGAAAACAATAAGTGGTATTTTGATGTCACCGTTGATAACGATTGGGAAAATTCCTTTTCACAGAATAATGACATACACGAAGACGATGATGAAATAAAAGAATTGTCAAAAGACCCAAACCCTGAAGAAAACAATCCTATCGACAGTTTACATGGTCAACCATTGCACAAAAACGATGTTGAAGATGATTCGGAAGAGCGGTTATGTGGGATTCAGTTAGATACATGTTTACAACCAGCAAATATTGGGCAGGACATTTTAGATCAATGTTTTGATGAAATACTTTGTTGTGCTCCTTGTGAAGGAAACAGTCCTGTGTCAATACTGAAAGATGAAAGCAATGAAGCAAAATGCTTTCCGTCTTTATTTCCAAAGGGTCAGCCAACATTCCATGATGTTAGAAGTGAAAACATAACCTTGGGTCGTTATTTGCAAAATAGATTGATGCATGTGGATAACAGATTTGCTCAAAACACTGATTACATCTTTTATGCCCAGTATATTTATGAAATGCAGCAAGTTTTGTCACAGGTTTCTATTGCATTAAGACAGGGTTCAAACAGGAAGGATGATTTCTCTTCTATCACTGCATCCGATTTCAAAAATGTAGATAAAGTTTATGAAATACTAAAAGCGGACAAGGGGTACAGATTCTTGAAACAAATTCGTGGCACACCACCATACTGGCAAAATGCACAGAAAAATGTTCTAGCAATGGTTAGACAACTTGGTAAACCAACCTGGTTCGGATCATTTTCTTCAGCTGATTTGAGATGGCCTGAAATAATGAATACACTACTCAGACAAACGGGCGATGCAAGAAAGATAGACGATTTAGATTGGGCAGACAAATGCAATCTTCTAAAATCAAATCCAGTTACTGTTGCTAGAATGTTTGATAAACGATTTCACACTTTCTTGAAAAAAGTTATATTATCACCATCTAAACCCATTGGTAACGTCATAGATTACTTTTATCGTATTGAATTTCAACAAAGGGGATCACCTCATGTTCATATTTTGATATGGATTGAAAATGCACCGATATTAGGAGTTGATAAAGATGAAAATGTTGTACAGTTCATTGATAAATACATTTCATGCGAGAAGCCTACAGAAAAGGAAGATCCAGAACTACATGAAATTGTTTCACACGTCCAGAGCCACAGTAAGAAACATTCTAAATCATGCAAAAAAAAGGGAACGACGTGTAGATTTAATTTTCCAAGACCAATATCCAAAAAAACGTTTATCACGAAACCAGTCGATGTTGGTGAAGGTAAAGATATGAAAACCGATCAAAAGAATGCCAAAGAATTGTTGGAATCTGTAAAAAATGAATTAGCAAACGAAACCAATTATGAAAGTACAACTGCCCTTTTTGGAAAACTCGGTATTACCCAAGAACAATTTGAGAAGGCATATGCTGAATTAGCATCCCAAGAAACTATAATCCTCAAAAGAAAACCACAAGATGTCTGGATAAATCAATTTAATCCACACTTACTTAGATGCTGGAATGCTAACATGGATTTGCAATATGTTTCAAATGTATTTGCCTGTGTTTCTTATGTTGTATCTTACTTGTCAAAAGCTGAAAGAGAGGTGGGAATGCTATTGAGTCATACACTATCGGAAATAAAAGAAGGAAATAATGATGCAAAGCAAAGCATGAAAAAACTTGGTCAAGCGTATATGCATAACCGTGAAGTATCAGCACAGGAAAGTGTCTATCGTGTTTGCTCTTTGAGACTAAAGGAATGTTCAAGGAAAGTTGAATATATACCAGTTGGACCTGACCCTATCCGAATTTCTTTACCTCTTAAAGTAATACAAAACCGAACAGATGATAACGAGGAGAATATTTGGATGACAAGCAAGGTTGACAGATACAAAGCTCGACCAGATGGTTCCAAATTTGACAATATGTGCCTTGCTTCCTTTTGCTCTGAATACAGAATTTTAACAACTTCTCAAATGGACGCTTCACGTTGTAAAAGAAACGAAAATGTATTTAAATTAAAACAAAATCTAGGATACATTCAGAAAAGAACACGTTCAGATGATGCAGTTATACGATATCCCCGGTTCAATCCTAAAATATCGCCTGAAAATTATAACTTAAGCCTATTACAACTATTTCTGCCGTATCGCACACAAGAGCAATTAAAACCTCCAGGATTCGAGACCTATGAACATTTTATTCAGAGAGGTTATGTTAACATATCTGGGAAAAAACTGGAAAAAGTGAAATCGATTGTGATTAAAAACCGCGACAAATTTGAAAAGAATGCAGATGCCATTGACGAAGCAAAAGAGTTTTTATGCAAATTTGGACCACAAGAAAATGCTTGGGCTCTTTTATGTCCTGAAACTGAAGCGGAAAGACTTGAATATCCCAAAGAAGATGTAGACATTGAAGATTTTGAGGCTGATCGTGATATTCCTGATTTAAAATCTACCAAAACAAAAGATGACCTAAGTGTTGAACTTCGATCTTCAAAAATTTCTAAACATGAAGGTCATTCTTTGATCAGAACCTTGAATGAAAAGCAAAAAATAGTTTTCTACAACATAAGACAATGGTGTCTTAACAAAGTAAATGGAGGAAAGAGTGAACCATTTCATATTTTTGTTACTGGTGGTGCTGGGACTGGAAAGAGTCATTTAGTAAAATGCATCTATTATGAAGGAACACGAATTCTAGGCCGAATGTTGCATAACCCAGATGATATACCGATACTTAAGATTGCTCCAACTGGTGTAGCTGCATTTAACATTAACGGTTCTACCATACACAGTGCACTCTCTATTCCACTGCAAATACAATTACCTTACCAGCCGTTAAGTGAAGAGAAAATAAGCGCCCTTCGAAATAAACTAGCGCACATACAAGTTATAATCATAGACGAAATATCAATGGTACATCAAAAGTTAATGTGTTATATCCATGGTCGCCTAAGACAAATCAAACAATCACGAAATCAAATGCCTTTTGGTGGTATCTCTGTTATAGCTGTTGGCGATTTTTATCAACTACCTCCTGTTTTTGGTACGCCCTTATATAAAGACACTCTTGAAGGTGCAATATGGATAGATAATTTCAAAAAAGTGGAGCTCGACGATATAATGAGGCAAAAAGATGATTCAAAATTTGCACTCCTTCTAAATAAATTACGTGTAAAATCCAAAGAGGATAAACTGTGTGATGAAGATATAGAAACACTTCAATCCCGTGAAACAGGCGAAGATTGTGAAAATGTTCTCCACATCTATTCCACTAACAAACATGTACAAGATTGGAACAAACAGGTATTACATAAGAAATGCACAGGTATCGTTTGTATTCTGGCTGAAGACACCCAAAATACGTCAAAGGATAGGACTAAAGTACGTGACAAGCCATTAGCAACATTGAAAAGTTCATTAGCACCTTACTTATGGATTGCAGTTAATGCAAGGGTTATGTTGACGAGGAACATTGACGTTGAAAAAGGCTTAACCAATGGATGTTTTGGAAATGTGGTCGAGATAGTGATGGACAGCACGTACTCTAAACCAGTGTGTATCAAAGTGGAATTTGACAAATCTGATATTGGTATTTACGCTATTGAAAAGCATCAAGAATCGGTTAAAAAATATGTTAGGCAACAATTCCCACTGAAACTTGCATATGCATGCACAATTCACAAAGTACAAGGTATGTCATTGGACAAAGCTGTTGTCTCGTTGAAAAACATGTTTGAATATGGCCAAGCTTATGTCGGTCTAAGTCGTGTTACATCATTATCTGGACTCGTTGTTCAAGACTTTCATGAAAATCGTATATACTGTAACCCTGAAATAAAAGAAAGCCTTGAAAATATGCATTCATTCATACAACCACCTATAGCTACTGATGTTAATAGTGATCACAACATTTCCATAATTCTCCACAATGTACAAGGATTAAAACAACATTATAGGGATTTGAAATGCAATACTGACTTCTCCAATGCAGATTTGATATGTCTGACAGAGACATGGCTTAATAACGAAGACGACATAATTGATACACTTTTAGATGATTTTAAATTCTACCATCAGCCGAGATATCTTTCATATTGTGCTACCAATCAACTTAAAGAGCAGTCACATGGGGGTGTTGCAATATACACTAAAATAAAAGTTTCAAGTAGATTGAACATAGCTGTCGACAACCTAGAATCTATTGCAATTATCATAACCAATCCCGTCTCTTTCGTTATTTCAGTTATATACCGACCTCCATCGTACAGCATGAAACAGTTTTGCGAATGCTTAATCAATTATCTCAATGAATTGCACAAAATAAGTACCAGGTGCATAGTGATGGGTGATTTCAACGAAGATTTAATGAAACACAATTCGCAGGTAAACAAAATAATGTGTAATAATGGTTACAAACAATTTGTTTCAAAACCCACGACAGAGAATGGTACATTGATCGATCATGTTTACAGCAAAGGACTAGATATATTAGACGCAGACGTATTTCCTATTTATTACAGTTACCACGAAGCTATTAGGATTACATTGTAAACGTAATGTGCAGATATAAGATCTTGATAATTTTTGTCATTTACTCAGTTTATTGATAATATAAAAGAACAGCCAATGGAAAACAAAAAAAGCCAGAAGCCCCCCAAAATGATTTTCCCCCTAGTTACACATTTAAAATCATTAATACAACAAGTATATAACACAGTATATGATTGCTTAGTTCCTGTCATTCAAAATGTACCCACCCAAGATTAATTTGCTGGAAAAGTATTAACAAATTGGTGTATTTTGTGTTAAATTTGTTAATCACCATGAATTTAGATATTGTTTTACTGTACATGCAATCGCAATGCTGTCAATTAAGCCTTCCACTACTTTTTTCTTTACAAAATATGTAATTCATCGCGGATATACCATGGATATAAATATTTTGAAATAGGATTTTTTTTTCCATTAAAAAAAAAAATCCGTACAGCCAGGACCAGACACGCATTGTGTGCCTGGTTCAGAAACGGATTTTTGTCCCCCCCCCCCCCTCTTCTAATGAGATGGTGACAGCTTTAAATGGGTATTATGCCCGATAATAATTGCCTAAATAAAGAACATGGTTGTTTTATTTGGTGAGCTTAATTATTGCACCCTGGCTGCTGATGAAGAGTGCTGTAATTAACACACAAACATATCTCATGCCATGCTTCACATGTCTGAAAATATTTATGGGGAGAAAAAAATAAAATTACAGAAAGGTTGTGTACACGCAAAAATTAAGTAATGGATCAAGTGAAAATAGTGTAATAATAAAGTAAAGAGGGGTGTTTATTACATTTGCGATTCTACGTGTTTTAATTATCAATGGAGATGGTACAGTGAAAGGTCAAAAAGAAAAAAAAAGGAAGAAAAAAATTGTTGGAGACGCCCGGACTCGAACCAGGGATCTCGAGGTCGGAAGTCAAGTGCGTTACCGATATACCAAAACATTTCCCATAGCGATTACACGTAAACGAAAAATGGAATTCTCAAATCCCACTTTGCAAGTGAAACATGAGAATGATCCCGGAATCTGATCGAAAAATAAAGGGCACATTTGTGATAGCTTATTGTCTCAGCTACAACATACTCAAAGCTCAGCGAAAACGAAACTAAAACGACAGAGATATTGCTCGCGAAAGACGGGAATGTAGAATCCAGTTTTGAGAAAAAGTCATGTCCCATGTGAAAAATTGACATGCCTCCTTTAATCGCAAAAATACGCCATGATGCCTTTGTCAAAATGAAAAATTGTGGCGACTTTATTTGCATAGAATTATATCAGCTAAAACATATCAAATTTTAAAAGAAAATTGATCAATATTTACAGAGATACAATCAATTTTCCATAAATATGATGACGTCATAATATGCAAATTCGTATTTTGAGTTCCAAGGCCATTATGACGACGTCATGATATTTGTAATTGCCAAATGAGACATGATTTCATATCTCCAACTCATACTCTATCCAAATATGAAAAAAAATTGAGGGTCCCGATTTATCCAAAAGAGCTACAATGAATTTGGTATAGGCAAGTTTTTGCCCATATATGCTATGTATTACAAGAGCTCGAGCGCACTGACATTTATCTTGAATTGAAGCTCATCTTAATATTCATGGTCATAAAGAGATAAACATGGTATCACATTGTTTGAAAAAGTATGAGAAATATCATGAAACAAAGAAAATGGCGATTCTATGTTGTGTAATGGTGTTACGCGCGAAAACGCGCGCGTATCCTCGTGTGCGCGATTTTTTATAAAATGCTTAAAATGGCCTGAAACATATGCAAACAAAATTTGAGACGATTTTGAGCATTTTGAAATTTTGCGCGCGCACTGACGCGCGGACGTACGCGCACGCGCGCGTTTTTTGACCTGAAATTGACCGGACTGATATTGACCTTAATCATGATAAATATGAATGTGAAATTACTTTTGGTTATAAAGATATGATCATGAGTTGATTTTCAGAAAATTTAACAAAATGGCGCCTAGATGACGTCATCAGTCAAGGTCAAGGTCGAAAAATTTGCTGTATTTTTTGCATATGCCTATACATATGTGTGCTAAATGTTAAGATATTTGATTGAGCCATTTTCAAATTATCTTGCACACAAAAAAGTGGGTCGAAATAAGAAAAATAAATTAAAAATTCTTAAAAGCAATATCATGTAGTTTCCTGACGTGAACGAAATTCACCTTCTATAGGGATAACACGCAAATTATGACATTTCTGACATGAGGCCTTTAATCGAAATTTTCACTATGATGACGTCATCAAAATGAAAAATGGTGTTTACTGAGCTTGTAGAGAATTGTCTTAGCTACATCATATTGAAATTTGGAAGAAAATCGATCAATATTTACAGAGATACAATCAATGTTACATAAATATGCTGACGTCATTATATGCAAATTCGTATTTTGAGTTCCAAGGCCATTATGATGATGTCACGATACACTTAATGGCCAAATGAGACATGGAATCATATTTCCGACTCATACTCTATCTAAATATGAAAAAACATTGAAGGTCACGGTTCATTCCAAAGAGCTATAATGGATTTTGTATAGGCATGTTTTTGCCCATATATGCTATGTAATAAAAGAGCTCGCGCGCACGGACATTTATCTTGACTTGACGCTCATCTTGTTATTAATGGTCATAAAGAGATAAACATGGTATCAAATTCCTCGAAAAAATTTGAAAAAATAAAATGAAAGAAAAAAAAATGGCGATTCTATGTTGTGTAATGGTGTTACGCGCGAAAACGCGCGCGCATGCTCATACGCACGATTTTTTATAAAATGCTTAAAATGACCTGAAACGTATGCAAAATAAATTTGAGACGATTTTGAGCATTTAAAATTTTTGCGCGCGCACTGACGCGCGGACGTACGCGCACGCGCGCGTTTTTTGACCTGAAATTGACCGGACTGATATTGACCTCGATCATGATAAATATGAATGAGAAATACCTTTTGGTTATGGAGATATGATCATGAGATGATTTTCAGAAAATTTAACAAAATGGCGCCTAGATGACGTCATCAGTCAAGGTCAAGGTCGAAAAATTTGCTGTGTTTTGTGAATATGCCTATACATATGTGTTTTAATTTTTAAGATATTTGATTGAGCCATTTTCAAATTATCTTGCACACAAAAAAGTGGGTCGAAATAAGAAAAATAAATAAATAATAAATAATAAAGGCAATTTTAACAAAAATATAAGGTGGTCTGTATTAGATACAGCCCACCTGATAAACTAATGTGTACCACGGGTAGACACATCAGGGAGCCTACCCATTTAATAAACCTAGGTTAAAATAAACGCGGGCCAAACACCTTGTCTAAGAATGTCAGCACCTAAGAAAGATCACACCGGGAACTCACTTATGAGCACATCTTATCTTAAGCTTAAAGAGAGGGTTGAGTTCTGGGGAGAGGTGAACAATAATTTGGGAGCGTTATCATTGTTACTATGCAAGTATGGAAGAACATCATAGTTAAAATGTCCCCTAACAAGCATGTCTCATCAAATGCCTTCATATTATGACAAGTAGCTTAAAAATAAGGCCCGATTTTTATGCCACATGTTTGTGTAGTACCATAATAGTTTCGTGTACAGTGCTAGTTACTTTACCAAGACGGGGTCAAATTTCTTATCATTTTGATGACTCCAGAATTTCGTAGTACACAATAATACTTATATGCTACATGATCAACTTGTTATGATTCATTCCACACCGTTTCTTTCACGATGCAATCGCCTGACCAGAACTCGACTTTACTTTTAAAATGGCCCATTGCATTGCGGATGGATATCAGAGTCGAGAGAGATCGCTCGTGAGGAGAAGGACGATTAAACATAACAGGCAGGTTTCAAGCATTCACAGGACAATGTAAAGTCTGAAGCAGAGAGGTCAATGTAGAACAGTAAAGGAACTGGAGGCACGCGAAAAGACAAATAGATCTACATCAGAAGTTAAACAGTCAAGCTGAGAAAACGGAAGGCTGACGAAGCAGAAAAAGGAGCAAACGATAAGGCTAAAGAATAAAAAAGAAGACAATTCGTCGCTGTTTTCACGAAGTGACGGTAGTGAAAAAAAAATTGCATTCATTTTGCGTTACGATTTTCCTCACTACCGTCACTTCGTGAAAACAAGGACGAATTATACATCAATACTATAGACTATAGTAGAAAAGGAATAATCCAGCGTTTCATTATAAAACAATGAATCAATCATTTTCCCAGGCTCCTCTATCTCCGAGCAATTAGGATGAAGGAAGAGAAATCAACGGCTACCAGAAGAGGAAGAATGGAGACAGACATACAATAAGACACGGACGGGGAGGAAAGGTAAAAAGTCAAAAAACGTCACTGATTTTTCTCGCTCGGTTCTTAAAGACGCGTTTTGGAGCCGCAGGCACTGGTGCGTGTTTACTGTATAATCAGCAATCTTGTTAAGCGGCATCGATAGTCACTCCCGCGGGGCAATCACGATCCAATCGCACATATAATCCCTCCGAGGGATTTAGACACTGAAGCATAGCACACATTGGCGTAGCCCCCCTTGAGGTTGAAGGGTAAAGTGCCCCTCCCCGTCCCCAATCGTGAATTACCCCCTGGATTCCAGCAGCGCCCCTCTTCTATGCAACGAAGGAGAAAGACATGATGAAATTCCAACATCGTCAACTGATTATGATTTCAATTTGATAACGCAGCAGAGACGGCCCTGACGAAACTGGAACCCCCGGTATATGAAATTAACCGGTTATGCCCATTATGCAAGGAATCAAAGATGCATAAATTCGCTTTGCACGCTCAGGTAAGATACCATCGCCTCTAACCATCGAACACGTGACAAAGTCATGACCACGACACCCTAAGACACCAAGGCACATGCATAGTGCATGACAACTCACAACTCAAACAATTGCCGATTCCTTGCCTATTTTATACTTTAAAACTTAGCTGACTATCTAACGCCATGAACTATAAGAAACCAAAACGAAACCAATGGATAAATCATTCTGGTTGTTAACTCCCAAGGGTTTCAAACGGATACTATGATACATCATCTGCATTATGTATGTGACACGAGGATTTAAACAAATAAGGTTTTGAAATGTTCGGCGAGGCGATTGGCAAAGTCTTTTGTTGAACTCTGGAGGATTTTTGTTTAAATAAAGAAGTAATGGATTTTGTTACAGTCATTGCATTTAGGTTGGACTCAAAATGTTCTTAATGCATTCGACTGACTACAACTTAGCCTATCCGATAGGCGTCGGGCTAAATGGCAAGTGTACTAATCGCGTGACGCCCGCGTCGATATCACACTCTATATAAACGCGATTAGTATACTTGTAAAGCCCGACGCATATCGGATAGGCTAACTACAACTATGCCTGGTCGTTTCTCTTAAATGAGTTCTGAACTGTAAAGGCGTCATTGTAGAATGGTGATCATAAAGCCAATAATGCGACGTCTAATAAAAAAATCTATCTCCGATGAATTTATTGGACAAGTCGAAACAAACACCTGAAAATGTGAAAACCCTTTTTCTGCTTGTAAAAGACTTTTGGGAAAAATAAAGGGCAAAAGCAATTATGATTTTCTCTCTGATCAAACAGAAAAGTTTTCCAAATAATTGTTATTACTTGTGCCCCCACCCACAACAAATATTTAGATCCATTGCTGGAGGAGTAAAAGCAAACTTGAAAATAAAACACTGCAAAAAAAAAAAGTCAGCTATTCGGGTTAGAAAACAATAAACAAACATAAATATTTAAAAAATCGGAGAAAGAAAACAAATTCAAGCAAAAAGGTAAAATTGAAGAAAAAAAACTAGGAAGGACTGGTAGGAGTAGAGCCTACAGGCTCAAAAACCGATTGTAGACTTATCATATTATCTTATTACAAAAATCAAGGTATGTACGGATGTTCGCTGCTTCCAGCTTTGTTATATCATAATGTTGATATTCAGACTTGGAAATCACCCCAGCAAAAAAAAAAAAAAAACTCTACCCTCGGGCAGACAAGGCGAAGGTGATACTCCCAAGCCGACTGAGAGGGAAAGAAAAGCTCCCAGTATTTCAGATGTCCTTTTTTTCCCGCTTTGAAATTCCAGTTGCGAATAAATGTAGACTAACATTATTTTAGTTATACGGATATTGTAAATAAAGGTCCCCATATTGTTAATACATGTCGCTATAAACCTATAGTACAAAAAAATACTGTTGTTCAAATATAAATGATCGACTAATATAAAGAACTTAAGAGAATGATTTGCTTTAAAATATCCCCTTTTCAACTGCTGGCCCTAACAAAAAATCCTCAGGAAACCTAAAGACAAACCTCCGTTTATTTGAAAGCGACGGATAGTTGAAGAAATCATGGAAATGCTAGGATTCGGGCAATTTGTGATTTAACCCGATTCGTTTTCATTTCTACCGTGCTAAAAAAAACATATTTATTAAACAACGTTTTTCTTCTTGATATTTTAGTACAATACGAACAATCATCCTCTTCCGACTTATTTTCGTGCAGAAATTATTGCTCAATCATCTGTTCATAACGCAGCTTTTATTTATTGTTAACTAGCGCTATGGGGGAATTTTTTTTCCCATGTGTTAGATGTCCGGCAGTCATTATTTCGGTCAGCATTGATTTTTTCGTCCTCCATATACTGGTTAACATATAGTGTAGGCGGCTGTCTCAAAAGGCTATAGTCATGGATCGACTGACCTACTATGCATCCGGTCTGGCGGTCTGGCAGCCGCTTCAACGCTTAGAATCGATCGCTGCGATCGACTGAGCATGCTTGTTCATGCAACATTTATGTGCGAGGTGCGATGAAAAGGAGGACGATGTCCACTGCCAAGCCCCCCTGAGCGGCCGCTTTGGGTTCACTTGCTGTGTTGGAAACTGGTTGTATCTTCATCATCAGGTCGAGCAGAGGGGATCGAAAACGTGAATGGAAGACGAATTTTTGCTCGATATTTGGCGCGCCTTTATAGCATGATCTACGGTAGATGTGGACTTATCGAACAGGCGTCATAGGGAAATTTCAAAACAAGGGGTGCTTAAGGGTGGGGCAAGCTGTCTAAGGGCCTTTTAATTAAGCATGGGTTAAGTTAGTACGACAACAATGAAAATATTAAATTGAGTAATTGATCCCATGTTGAGGGACGCAAATCTCACTTCTAAAGAAACTTGAGAAACACCTGATATCCTAAACGAATCAATGATTCATTTTGTTGAGGAACTTGAATAAAGAGATTCCTTAAAAACCTGAACGTTATGATATTTGTGGTAAAAAGAATAATTCATTGAAGTTTACACTTCACGCTCCATAGAGAGATGCATGTGGTTTAATGTTGCAGTCTCTTAGCAATACGGAGTTAAGAGCTTGTATGACAACAGTGCCCGGAGATACAATTACCAGTCTCTCTCATTTCTGCAATCATAATGCCAACTCGCCCCTAAGCGATTTTGACAGCTCGTTCCACTAGCAGTTAGGCAGTTATAACAACATCAAAGAAAAACACTTTTAATTGTGATCCGCAAGAAAGTGTGGAGGGGATAAAAGGAAAAGAGAGAGAGAAAAAAAAGAGTGATAGAATGGGGGAGAAATATTGAGAGAGAGAGAGAAAGAGAGAGAGAAATAAAATAGAAAAGAGAGAATTTGAGAGAAAGAGAGAGAGAGAGAGAGAGAGAAAGAGATATATATATAAACAAAGGGGGAAAATAAAAAGAGAGAGAGAAAGAGAGAGAGAGAGAGAGAGAGAGGAACGAGAAAGAGAGAAAGAAAGAAATAAAGAATAGGGATATAGGACAATATCCTTGGTACGTTCAGGATATATTAGGCTAACTCTATCCGTAAATAAATGATGTATGATGAACGATATACAACCTGAAGCTAGAAATGTATTTTCTCAGGAATTTAATCTAGCGCACTTTTTTAGAGGGCAATAAAATAGACCTGAGGAATCTGGAGAAAAGTTTTATAGAATTATGACACAATATCCTGATTAGAAATGTCAGAGGTATCTTGTATCTGATAAAGGTAGAGAAGTCAAGGTTTATTTTATTGGCATTTAACATTTAAAGGGCTCTACTTATTAACTTGTAAGGACTCATACACGGAATCCTTCAATTTGATATTTTATTGTATGAACTTAAAAAAGAACTGACGTCACTAGTTTAACTCTCAGCTGTAGCAAAATTGCACAGGACAAAATGATGATTACTACTACTGCTGCTGCTGCTACTACTACTACTACTACTACTACTACTACTACTACTTCTACTGCGACTGCTACTGCTTTCTTGCATAGCGTTCATTTCTACTACACTTATGACTACCTGCATACCAGTATTATTTTGCCCAATTTTAGCATGGCTACCATTATAATTTTTAGGGCATTACTGCCTGCCAGGTACCCATCTACCACGCGTGGTTCGATTGTGGCAAATGCTGGTTAATGTCTTGCCAAAGGTTGTTAATATTGAGATAGGGACTCGAACCCCATACCTTGCGATCGTCTGTCCGAAAACCTATCCACTAGCCAAAGTCACCTCTATCCCGGCCTATACATCAGCCTTTCGATATGGAAACATATGCCTCACTCTTTGTAATCTGATACAAATAGTAAGATATTATAACGAGACGGTTACACAAGACTACTCGTTTTAAAGGAAGGGTATTGTATTGACACTGCTGCAGAGTTACGAGCACTACCATCTGCTGCCCACAATGGCCCGATGTTTCGACAACCATGTCCCACAAAGCATCACCAACTGCGTGAAACGCGCGTGATGATGTTTTGGAACAGGAACCGGAAATCGCTCTATGTACGCCTTTACCGAAAGGTGACCCAATAGAAAATACATTACAGCAGTGTCAGTAAAGTACCATGCCTTTAAAGTGAGGCTTTACTACTTCAGCTAGAAGGGATTAGACCACCCAGTGAGCCATCGAGGTCACTGTGACAGGTGGCTATCTCATTAACTCAGCTCTCATTTAACATAAGAAAAAGAGGATGATGGGGGACCAACAGGCACCGATTTGGGAAGTCTTCTCTATAGAGGGAGCAAGTAGCTACAAGTAGGACAGTGTGCCTTTAAGTCATCATATTCACTACAAGTTTCCTGCTGGCATGGCTGTCGGTTAGATAACGTATTTCGGAGAGAGCTCTCGAGTTTTTTAAATAATTCCTCGTGTCTGATTGCAGACGAGGGCAAGGCTTTGGGCGGTCATTTTTCATCTTACATTCATATCATGTTCTCTCCTTTCAAATGCCTCCCATCCATCTAGTCATCTTTCATACCTCTACTTTAATAACCAGGAAAATGATACCATCTACCCCCCTCGAAGACGTCATACGGCGGCTTGTGCCGTAATCCTAGACGTCGTGGTCAGGCAGACGACAACTTTCGTTTTTCATTCCACTTCAATATACTTTGCCGCGCTTTTGCTGATTAGTGTGTTAGGGCACATCCTACGGACAATAAACATCAAAAAGTACATATCTATCACGATAATGAGTCGGGGAAGGGGTATGGTATTGCCAGGTTCACCTGAGGCTCAAAGAGGAAGAATCAGAAGGGAAAAAAAGATAGACAGGAAGAAGAAAAAGTATTAAGAAGAAGAAGCATTTAGGAGAAGACGAAGAAGAAGAAGAATAATGAGAATGATATGGAGAGGAAGAAGAGGAGGAGAAGAATAAGAATAAGAAAAGGGAAAAAGGAAACTAAAAGACGGAGAAACGAATAAAAGGAGAGGAAAAAAGTTAGGAGAAAGATGACACAGAAGAAAAAGAAGAGGCAGGAGAAGAAGCAGAAGAAGAAAAAGAAAGAAAAGGAAGAGGAACTATGAAGAAGAAAAACCCATTTAAGTGTACATTTTTAAGTCTGCTTACTCTCCATTCTCTAATACTACTTCTGCTTTATTACATAAAGGCATAAGGTTGCTCCTGTGTTACTTAATACTTTATTATATCGATATCATTAATTCGCCGTAGTCGGTACGCGATAGATCGCAATAGCGTGTTTCACCTCCGGCAGTTTGGATCGAAAACCGAAACAAAACCGGCGATACAATATGCTTCCTTCTAAAAAAAAATGACGTTACACAACTTTTGATATTGCAGACACTGAAAACTGTTCCTGTTTGATGCGGAATATACTGATAGCTGTGCATTAGATTTACATCGTGGCCCATTAGATTCCATAACATTTCATTTTGACGATGATCTGTGCTATTCGTATCAGTTTATCCTTCAATGAATGTCAATAGGATAAACATAATCGGCATTTCTCCTGCCAAATGATCTAACGAAACATAAGATTGTTCATGTGTTATCTTGATATTTTCATTACCTACCTACAAAGATATTATTTAGAGGTATTTGTTTGTCTTTATATCTGCATAGACATTCTTACTTCAAAGGCTTACAGACACAATTTAATAATTTCAACTCAAGCCGCAAGCTTTCGTACTCCCCGTCTGATTCATTCATTCTCTCTCTCTCTCTCTCTCTCTCTCTTTCTCTCTCCCCTGTCATTTCCCACTTCTTGTCTCTCCAGTTGCGATGTCTTCATATCCCATGTCCCAGTTACTTTGAACCTTCTCCCCGTCTCACGTCAGTCTGAAAATCCACTTATATCATTAACAGACCAACCGAGCCTATGTCATATAAATGAACAATATTTTGGTCATGTCGTTTTCCGAAATGGTATTTTAAGAGAGATAGATGGATAATGGTATTAAAATTTAAATGTTAAAGGTACTATAAAAAAGCCCCCTCTTTTAATATGGTGCAAATACGCCCAAAACGTTTTTTTTTCATATGTAAATAAACATTGCTAATTTTGTATAAACGGATTTCCTAGATGGAAAAAAAATATTCTCATATGCTACAATCAAATAAATCTGCTTCAAACTTACCAATCGATTATGTTTATATATCACTTCAATGGGGACTTAAAAACAATTTAATCAATTTCTTTTCTTACTTGAATACGATACAAAATCTTAAAAAATATAGAAGGCCTTCAAACTTCCGGTCTCTTCTTTTCTAAAGCCATACAGCAACGTACGACTTGAGAAAGCTGCACAATAGGAATGTTACACCGTTCAGATCAAAACCTTTATCTCTGCGAAATTTCACTCTTTAGAACGAGTCGAGAAAATTAAGTAATTCTTACAAAACATGTAATTTCAACATATACCATACGTCGGTTCGAACGGGCGGTGCTCATTAGCAATAGGCAGAATGCTATCCGTTTCCAAACCAATAATGTTCCTTAGGTGATAGGGTGAGAAATTGCAGGAATGATATCGGATCCCCCATCCCTGTAAGCAACTGTCATCGCCTCAATCTCTGGCGGACCCTCACCCCACCGCCTTCGAGGGGTGGCGAAGTATTCAGGAATGGAGAAGGGGGAGGGGGCGACCGGAGGGAGGGCGTGCTGGTTATCACCTCTATTTAATTCAATTCAATTGAAATTGCATTGATTAAAATCCAAACAAATAGGATTCTAGAATTTGTTCAAGAGGTCAAATTTGTCGTGGGGGGGGGGGGGGGGGTATTAAAATCTTGCCAAAATGGTAACTAGTTTCTAGATTGTACGAGACCGCGAAGCTAGCAATATAAATGATAGATATTTTCTTAGGAAGGAAAATATTCCATAATCAACATAAAGAAAAAAAAGAAGATATAAAACACAAGTCAACCATTTTCAAGACTGAGTATGAGACCGCATTTTACCTTTATCAATTATTGTAGCCAGCTGCGCCCCCCTCCCCCCCCCCCCGACTATATAGTAGGCCTACGCATGAGAGCGCATCCATTGAAATATACTTAATTCTGTAATAATTCTGATTACATAAAATGAACTCCGTTTTTCATTATGATATGCATAATTAATTATTTAATCATTATTATGAAAGGGGGGGGGGTCAACTGCCCCTGCACCCTCCCTCCCAGTATCAGCATCGCTGTCGATCATCCTACCAGCACTAATCGATTAGGAAGCTGGACAATAATAGTAATCAAAAGACCAAAGGGCTTATGAATGAAAACTAGGAAGATATCAGTATACGGTCTTCTAAGGTTATTAGTAGTTAGGAGATGAATTGGATGATCATTTCTATCGCTGAAATTTTGTCCTCACAAAGTGACCGGAAAAGGGTGACCCAATGAATAACGAGTCTCGTTCTTTTGCGTCTCAAATCACTGACAAATTGCCCATCCTTCATTTTGCGCAGGAAATCGCTGTAAATCTTTTGTGGAAGTTTTTTTGAATAATTTAATGACCTGCCTCTGTGTAATTGTAACGAAAGATAATGGGACCCTCTTGTTACTTAGCAACGCAGCTAGTATTACAAACACGATGTATGATTAAAATTGACCGGAAATTGACTCTAGTATGCTCTTATTTAGTATTTATGTATGTACATTGGAAGTAAAGAATATTATAAATAAGCATCCCAGACTGCGTTTTAATGTGGTGATTTTTAACGGAGACTGCGTTATAAAATATATATTCCCTTACATGTACATCACACATGGAGAGTAAAGACGGTAGATATCTGTATCATAATTATAAACAAAATAAAATGTGACAAAGCGATTTCTAACGGAGACTAGATAATAAAATCAAAGTAATAAAGGCAAAACGATTGTATAGTGCTCAATGATGAAAATAATATGTGACTGTATGTGACTTCATGATTTCTAACGAATAATAAGTTGTTATAGGGAGTGTTTCTCATATCATACCTGGAAAGACTTATATGCCATACAAGTCATGAAAAGACTTTAACAGAAACTGTTACATAATGATTCCAAACGAAGTCGAGGTTACAAAACGAGATTCTCGATTTCTCCTTCAATCAAGCATCACAAGAAAAAGACATCCCAACAGGACGGTGAAACCAAAAAAGGTCACGAGTCATGCCCTTGGTTTAAAACTGTGAAGATGATGGGAGCAAGTGGCGCATGAATATTATGGTGTCGTTCGTAATCAGAAATTACCGCTCCCAGTGAGTGTCGGGAATCGCGTGTGCTAGGATACTGGAGGCGGTACAAATGACACGCGAACGTGATCATACTACCATGTCCCCCATAGACCTACCTCATTCATGTTACTCACGGACATCAGCCCGCGAAACGAAGCATGGTTGTCGTTTTCTTTACTTATTAGACCGCCATTTTTGTTTTGTTGCCGATCAGGCCCCAGTGGAATTGCCGGATAATCATCTCCGAGCTAGCCCCTCCAATATCTGATCATAAAGGTGCCTTTGATTCAATGAACTTATGAGTGGATAATGGATCTAACCCCCACACTTGTGGTAATTGTACGTGCGTTAATATACTTCCGGAAAAAACAATGAAGTAATTTGCAATTTGCGAAGTAAATGACACTGTATATAAGTTACCCCAACAGTACCTTCATTCAATAATGTAATTGTGAAAAACGTAAATAAAAAATGTAAGCAATTTTCTTAGTTATTAAGTGGTGTGGCCTACAATATTTTAGAGATCAAAATGTAATTGGAATAAATACGCAAACAGCAGGCCCTTATGTTTATTGTGACCATTGACTGGTTTATATGGCATCTGCCCTGGCGTAAATATTGTATCGCCGTCATCTTCCTGCACTAATCGAAACAAAAACTACAAGCCTGAACCAAAGACGATACCTATTAAACCTCCGCCCAATCCTAATCCTAATCCTAACCTAACACCCAATCGCCGCCTTTAACCTCACCCCGGTGTATATCTTTGGCAATTAAGATGTACCTGGTGCAATTGTTCCTGCATGAGGCAAAAGTAAAATCAATACGTTAATAATAAGAACATTTCATAAACAAGTCGTTTATAGGCTCTTACACGAGGGGTGCATGGGATTACCCCTCATGTACCCCAAATCTACGTCACCGAATACTTCCAACTGGATGCCTTTAGCTGGAGGGGCCGGGAAGGCATCTCAGTACCCCATCGGTGCGCCCTGACAACATCCGGTTGCTATGGGTGATCAGATGAAGACGGAAGGAGATATCAAGTGTGCCGCTGAAGAGGGTTAACCTACCTACCTAATAGTAGTAGTAGTGTCCCGGTCACACCGACGAGCCCGACACCAGATCGACATCAGACCGAACAAAACATTACATTACCGCCAATGGCAAAGAATCAGTCGGTTTGGTATCGGCATTGAGTCAGTTTGGAGGTGTGACTGAGCCTGTGGTATCACTCACGCCAACGAGACCGATACTAGGGTCCGTCACACAAAAGTTAGTACTGAATTGCGAAATGATAATGGCCAATCAAGATCATCGTTGCATGTACGTATAGTTAAAAAAGTTGACAATTAACCAATCGAAAATGTCGTTTTAAATTTGCACTTGATCGCAAACTTTTGTTTTACGGGGCCCAGTCCGACAACAGATTTCCAAATATATATATACATGACTTTTTGTATAGACAGAAGAAGCCTGAAGCTTTGGACCAAATTGTGTTATCATGCGTGTGTAAAGTTTTATATGCCCATTATGTGTGCATCACTTTCCCTTTTATGCTTTTTCAAAGCACGGTTTAGTCAAATTCGTGTAATTCGGTCATCGAAATGATTGAAATGAAATAGTACATAACCAACTTTTCCAAGTAACGCATAGGCCTACGCAGTTTCTTTTACAATGATATCAAATGACTAGGCATTAAATGTTCCGTCGAATATCAACACAAGAGATTTTCATCTCTTGCTCAAAGAAAATCACCTGTCGTCTTCTAGATGTTTACGAATCATTTCCCTAGTATAGCCACAACATAAAAGCACTTATACTCACAGCGTCATTATGCACCGCGTCATTATTCTTCCCTGAGTATCGATGAACTGAGTGCATTTATATGATCAATTTTTAATGATGGATTATCTTGCCTTTTAATGA
Source organism: Strongylocentrotus droebachiensis (assembly GCA_035222895.1). Lineage (NCBI taxonomy): Eukaryota > Metazoa > Echinodermata > Echinoidea > Camarodonta > Strongylocentrotidae > Strongylocentrotus > Strongylocentrotus droebachiensis. The sequence goes on from JAVYIG010005662.1 coordinate 64,563, forward strand.
CTTCATAGAAGTCATCCTTCTTCCCTGAATAACGATATATAGCGACTTATAACAGTGACATGATGGATTAAAATGTTTTTAGTAACTTTCTGTTTAGGGAAGAGCAAGATGGATGCAACATCCTTCCAATCTGTTACAATATTTCCGACGTGCAGCAATGGCGCCTTTGGCGTAAATCCATCATTGTCTTCTTGGGGGTGATGCAAAGGCCTATATTTCAATAGAAAATACAATAAAAAACTAAAGGGGGCCATCCTTTTATTCTTTCCTAAGCAATATCTATCGGTATAGGCTTCAGTGTCGCATCAATCATCATCTAGTTTCAAGCGATGCTATTGACGTGATTAAAGGCATATAACGTTTGAAAATACATGTAGGCCTACATGAAAACAAAAAGGGGTTACTCCTTTTTATTTTGTATTCGTCTAGACAATATTTATCCGTGCAGGCCTTATAAGGGAATCCATCATTGTTTTCTTTGGGGTTGTGAAAAGGCCTATACAGAAAAACATTTAAATGTAAATGAAAAGGGGTTGTCCCTTTTGGGGTTGTATAATACAGTCTAGACAAAAAGTTTAAAGGAGTTAGAGCTTACCACCCCAAACCAAAAAAGTAAAGAAAAGAAAACAGAGACAATATTTTCATAATGAAATGTCGGATGCGTCTTTATATAGCTTCATATAACTGATAGAGCTTACTTTGACAAAACAGCTGCAAGTCTTTTAGCACTCTTGTATGAAGTTTTTAAGAAATGTGCAATGCTTAGTCATATCCTGGAGTGCTAGACTCTTATCCCTACCATTTGTTTCGACTGAATGTTTCTGTCAGACTCAATGTGAGCACTATTCTTGCACAATTAAATGCATGTATAGATGGCTAGTTAGCATTGTGTTGAAAAGCGTATTCATACTCTCTCAGTACAAGAGAACAGTCAACACTTCCCAATTACCTGATGTCCATGTTATCAAAAATAATGTTCATCTTTTGCTCTCGTATATCACAAAGACCTATCAGTCGGACACTCTCATAAGTTTCTTCAGAGAAAAACAATTCGCCCAGCTCGGGGATTAGGCTCCCTCTCGATCTGCAATTTATCTTCACGACAGACAGACAAATCTACTTTGAGGTTCCACTCCCACAATTACCTTTTCTCCGGGTCTCGGAAGCCTATTGGAACTGAAGAAGTAAGGATTCAACCTTGTGATGAGATCAGTGTTGATGTATAAATGTTTGGTTGTGTAAAGCAACGATCTGCGGATAACTTGGAAGATTCTCTCGAAAGCTTTTAAAACGTTTTCCAGTAATACCCTGTCTTCAACTTTGATATCGGAAGACAAAAATTAATCAGTTCTCGAGAAACATTCCAAGAAACACCAGCTTAAAAGATTGAATGAAACATTTGGCGATCTCATTTGTTTAAGTCGAGTCCTTTATCTCGTTTCCGGGTAAATTGTCTTCTTTCTCAAATGATAGGTCGTTGCCACGGAGTTGCATTGCTCATCTCAATTAGACGTGAGAAGGAAAAAAGTACACGGTTCTTTCGTGAGCTATGGACCTGAACAAATGACCCTCTAAGCAGCAATGTATGAACAACAAGACATCACTGCTTGTATATTATGTTTTTCAAGATAAAAAGGTCTTAATTACTATTAAATGACATAGCTTCATAAGAATGAATACTTCTCTACATGAGAGCTCTGCAGTTATCGTTAATCAAGTATTACCATTATGTATCCATTTAGTACCCCTGGGTCAAGAGAGGCAGATGTTTGTAAAGCACCTTTGTTCAAGGATGTACGCACTGAGCGTGGGTTCGAACCCAGGACCTTTCGTATGAGAGTGAGTGGGCCTCACCAGTAATCCACAGTGCACCTTCTATAACACAAGGTATGTCTTTAGTTACACCTCAATATTAATTATCACGTTTACATAGGCTCTTCTACAAGAAACGACTTTGGAGAATTCCCTTTAAACAGATCCACGTAACAAACCCTGAACTCTTTAACAAAGGAGACAAACGCAGGAGCGGCAGATGAGTGTCTCAACCCGTTCGAAAGGTCGGGTTCATACCCGCTTCGACAGGAAGGGAGCAAGCACCGGGCGCAGGTGGGTTATAAGTGAATTATCCCCCACTCGTTAATGCCTTTCATTCATTTTTCCAAGGTAACACCAACGCAACAAATACCCCGACGGAAAGACTTCCCGAAGATACAACCGACGGAAAGACCCCCCGAAGGTACAACAGTCTTGTTTGGTGCTGTGCGGGGTCTACACGGAAACGGACAAAGGTGGTGTTTCCGCCCCTGACAAAACGAGCTGATTTGGCAATATATCCAACGATTAAATAGCTGGTAATCAACACATTGTACAGAATGATTCATGAGAGTGGCGACACTTAAGTTCCCTCTACATTTACAAGTACCATCGAGACTTTTTGTGTCAGATTAAACTATATGGGAAGTAAGCGAAAAGTTTGTTTTTACTGACTGTCACATGGCCCACTGCCAATGACAGATGTCAGAAAAACTTACAGGTTTCTGTTTCATCCCTTTGAAGCATTTGATAATGAAAGAAATAGTTAAGTAATTAATTACAAATTAGTACAATTGTTAATTTGACAAAAGAGGTGCTCGTGACAAAAATCTACAACAAATTACTGATTGTCTTCTTATAATCTATTCTTTTAATATTCTACAGTAAAAAATTGAGGGTCTTTGCTTTCTTGATGTAGAAAGAATAACTCATAAATATTTCGAACCGTGTGAAATCTCCCTCTGTTCAAATAAAATGGCTGGATCGTTCTTACTTCCATGAGATCAAGCTAAGACTCAAAAAGAACATTTCGACATTGCACATTATGGTGTCATGTAATGTGACTATGGTATAATTATACAGTAAACATTTGTGGATTCTTTCTTCGAAAAAAATCTTAATTGGAGGTAAATTTTAATGAAAGTCACTCTAAGAAAAAAAATTGATAGAAAAGACAATTTTTGTTTGTTCATTTAAATGCAATATTCCTCCACGAGTTCGCCTTTCTATACAAAACATCAAAATCTATAGTTCAACTGATTTTGTGTATTATTTAATTAAACCTGAACATTTGCCATCATAGTATGTCATCCTTCGATGTTTGCCTTCCTGAAGCAAACCTTAACTGCCTAGCCTTGAAGCCAAAAGATGATCGTACCAAAGTACGAGGTGATCATAAAGTGTCTGGGATGGAAATGTCAATACTTTTTCCCCTTTTGACATTTCACAAGAAGCATTTGACAGAAACTGCGGTGAAAAATACATGTAGGATGTAATATAATCAATTCGAGCAGAGATTTTCTGCTTCCGCAAATCACAAAGAAATTGTGCACCCACACAGAAACAAGTCTCGTATCTATTTATTTGATTTTATAAAATGAGCCTTTCTCACGAGTTGATCTTGACTTTCAAAGTTAGATCCTTTTGATCACGCGTTGAGAGTTTCATTTAAATATTGATCCCCATGTGAAAAAGATATGCCTTAGGAGACAAGAATATGTCAGCGCTTCCTCCAAGGGTACTGTCATCATTATACAAATGTAAATCACAAGCTTGCAACAGGATACGATCATGTACGATGCAGGTATCTCGAACAAGGCTGAGAGCTGAGAACATAACAGGAAATCACTAAACGGAATAAGCATTTACTTCGATTGTTGTCTGCTCAGGGCAATGTTATCTAAACTTCTTCAGAGACATGCCAGGGGGAAAAAATATATATACAACTACTTGTACATGAAATATAAATAAATCTTAAACAAGTTCAGTGGTAGAGCAGTCGTCTCGTAGCAGGGAGGTTTAGGGTTCAAAACCAAGTCAATATGCTCATGCCCTTTGGTAAGGAGAGTACTTAAAGTCGTCGGTCGTCTGGTTGCTTACCTACAAGCATACACGTGCTCTCTTAGCAGTCAGGTAAAACAATCGTCATCAAACAATCAAACAGATTCGGCGGTTGTATTTTGATTTGGGTGAAATCAAAATAAAAAAAAATCAAGGGCTTCTTCTTAACGGATAACATTCGTGGGCCTCCTTTTAAATTCTGCTTAAAAGACAGAATATACATATATCATAGATAAGAAAATTTCTTCTCATAAGAATGCACTGTTCAAAAAGGAGATACTCCTACTTGTTCTGTGAAAGCTCGTATCAGTCACTCAAATACTGTGTTCTTATTGGCCAGTTTGCAAAGTCACGTGGACAATGAAGTGATCGGCGCCACTGAACAGGAGGTATTGTAGGAACGGACCTCAACGAAGAAAGGGGTATACTTGCACTGCTGGACATGTTAAACGCCATAATGTACTATTAATGAATACAACGAACATGACAACATCTGTTCTTAGATTTGACAACAAACTTCTTTTTGCAGACTGTTGAGGCAAGCAAACTCCTTAACATACAGATGTACATACATTATTAAATACAAGTAATGTCCCTAACAGTTTACTGCTATTACTACCAGATATACAGTGCGTATGAAAGAAAAGTGTACCCAACCTTGGCGGTTACCAATTAAACAGTTAAAATCTATCTGATCTTGAATCATATTCCATGGTAAAGGGTAACTAATACCCTGTCTAATGATACCATATTCATAATTGTGCTGCCACGGATAACTGAGCAGCAGGCTTTCTAACATGTTTTTTTCAAAATCCTCTTGTACCAAGTTAGGGCTGAAGCAATGGATGTGGGTCTGCATCCATATGATTATGTGTGTGTTATCTCATTACAAAAAAACAATTGTTCATTTATTTACATTGTCTATTAAGCAGTTGAAAAGAAAACGTGTTAATATAAATTTTTGATACGCACTGTCTTTAACTGTCCTCGGTCTTTTGCAAAAATAGGGACATTTAGCTTTTAGCAGTCGAGTAATTCTTGCTCCAATTTTGGTGAAAATGATCAAGGATGGGACAAAGCAGAGCAATTGAAGATGTGGAAAGTAGAGGAAGAGAGAGCGAGAGAGAGAGAGAGAGGGAGAGAGAGAGAGAAAGAGAGAGAGGGAGGGAGAGAGAGAGAGAGAGAGTGAATACAAGAGAGAACATCGGGAAAGAACGACACAGACTGCTAATGAACGAAGGAATGTGCGAAGGCGACCAAGAAATTAAGAGTCCCGCTTTTTTTTTCCCTCCATAGTTAGCAGGAAGGAAACGAAAAATAATAAGGGAAGAGGCCTTGCATGCAGCTCGGGATTGGACAGAAAGCCAGACCATTTGGGTTTACAATCCATAACAACCGGAACAACCCGACACGATATTTCCTTATCCCTTCTGGTGTTACACAACCTTAAACAATAACGATTCAATATCTTCCTCAAACAAGGCACGTAGAGCAGATCATGTAGCCTTTAAAGAAACAAAAACCTGCGGAGAAAAAAAGGAAGTTTAAAAAAAAGAGCTGAAACAAAATCAATTCCCTCGAAGCTTTCCTGTTATTCCGTCCGGCAAGGTACAATACATTAATTCCATTCGATTTAAAGAACAGATATCCCTCGAAAGAGAAGTGAAAATGAAATAAGGATCCAATTAAGCTATCAAATATCTGCTTTTGCCCATCTTTTTATTTCCAATGATGACCAAAGCTTCGGGTTTATTGTCATCGAAAATCATTCCGTCCGGCTAATGTTTTAGAACATGCCTCGAGGGTTGGTTCTATGCGCTTGCTGTCCTGTCTTTTCTCAATTGCAACTGTCCTTTTGTTTCTATCGGGCAGAGAGAGTTTTTTTATCATGACGTAATGAATTGAACATCGTTATTCAACATAATTTTTCCTGACTCTCGTCGTCTAATAAGAGGTAACTTTAAATTTGTGTGGGTTACGTTAAAAGTAGGCCGATGAAATGGAGGGGTGGGTGATGAGAATGAAGGTTGATCAGCAAGATGTTTTAATGATATCATCAAGCTGATTTCCTCCACTCTGAAGATGAAGATATAATACAAATAACACTGTTAAAGATAAAGGTGAGTTCTGGTAATGCGATTGCATTGTGAAAGAATAGGTGTGGAATATATCAGAAACAGTTGATCATGTAGCATGTAAGTATTGGTGTGCACTGCAAGGTTCTGGAGTCGTCAAAATCATAATAAATTTGGCCGAGTCTTGGTAAAGTAACAAGCACTGTACACAGAAAACTCTATATGGGACAACACACATGGTGTCGGGGCTAGTACTACCTTGATTTCCTTGTCTTTCTATGCTCATTAATCAGCCAGTATACATTTTCTTCCAAAATTGTTTGGCACATGTCATTTATTTGTAATCTTGAACATTCAGTGTAGGTTTCGTTTGATTCTGTGAGAATTTTTTTTTTTTTTATTTTTTTACCAGAACTGGAGTTTATCTTTAATATCTGCTCTCGCTGTTGTTGTTGTTGTTGCTACCACCACTACAACTTAACTAATACAGGTGCTATATTATTCCAGAGACTACTACAATTACTACCAAGAACACTGTAACTCTTATCTTAAGAAAAAAGATATACATGTACCTATACTACTGCTGATGCTTCTAATAGATGTTGTATTTTTAACAATATCGTGAACAGTATACTAATATACAACAGCTAATGATAATTATAACTGCGCAGCTGGTTGTAAATCAGATATTTTTTATCATGACGTAATGAATTGAACATCGTTATTCAACATCATTTTCCTGACTCTCGTCGTCTAATAAGAGGTAACTTTAAATTCGTGTGGGTTACGTTAAAAGTAGGCCGAGGAAATGGAGGGGTGGGTGATGAGAATACGGTTGATCAGCAAGATGTTTTAATGATATCATCAAGCTGATTTCCTCCACTCTGAAGATGAAGATATAATACAAATAACACTGTTAATATCTGCTTTCGCTGTTGTTGTTGTTGTTGTTGTTGCTACCACCACTACAACTTAAATACTACAGGTGCTATACTATTCCAGAGACTACTGCAATTACTACAAATAATACTGTAACTCTTGTCTTAAGATATAAGATATACATCTACTCATACTACTGTTGATGCTGCTAAAAGATGTATTTTTACCAATATCGTGAACAGTATACTAATATACAACAGCTACTGATAATTACAACTGCGCAGCTGGTTGTAAATCTAATACTCTGAAAGACGATTTCACTGACCTCTATCCAGACAATGATAGAACAGTAGCAATTAATCCATTAACTGTCTCTCTAGGGTCTGGTTGCCATAGAAACGAATCCGAATTACCCCTCTCTTCCTCGGCCCCTTTCATGTCGCACTATCATCGCCCTCATCTCCGTCGGACGACGGCGCGCATAACGCATCCCCATAAATTGTGTTCATTCAGGTTTTAATCGTCTGTACATCAATTTGCAAAGGCCAAAGTATTAAAAGAAAGTTGTTATGATAACAACACGGTGCAAGTGAAAAGGATATACATTTATATCAGTCACAGCATCATTGGCGATGAAAACAAAGATTATTCCCTAAAGACGTTTAAGCGATTGCAAGTACAGAACAATATTATGATAACAGAAGAACTACCAGCCTACAAACCTATAGAGAATACTAACGAATGATAATTCAAATTGATAAACAAGAGGACAAATCCTCATCATCAAAATCGCGATTTCCAGTGATAATTATGAAAACATGGAAATAAAGGCATTTTCATAAAAATTGTCCCGTGAAGTTTTAATTCGCTGTACATCGTTTGGCACATGTTGTCATTGTGAATGTTATGATAAAACACCTGATGCTGGCAAAGAATATCTACATCAGTCACAACATCGTTAGCGCTGTAAAACACGTAAAAACATCCTTACTGGAGATGTCAACGAGGTTGAATTAAGCCTATCTGCACTAGTTTGACCAGGAGGGATTGGACCCTGCATGGTCACTGACAGGTGGTTATCTCATCAATCAGCTCTCAATTAACATAAGAAAAAGGGGACCACGGGGGACCAACGGTCACCGTTTAGGCATTGTTTGCTATATAGAGGGCGCAATGGGGATTTCAGTGGCTTGAAAACTAATTGCTTCTTGTCTGTGGCCGATAACCACTTTGAGTAGACGCCACAATTACTTTCTCAGCCTTTCACACTCTGTATTGTAGCCCATTAAGGCCATATGCCGCACCTGCATGTCCTAGTCTTTCTGGTGAACCTTTCAACATTTGAAAGCCTAGACTCTGCCAAATCAAAGGGCTCTTCTGGTTTAGTAGGTCTGACCAGGCCTGCCATATTTGGCGGAGGGATAGCGTTCCAGTCGTCCAAGTAGGTACTTGCCAAGTGTTCCTCCTGGGGGGCGTTTCACAAAGCCTTTTTTCAGTGACAAATGACAAAAATCAGTGACAAATCTGCTGATAACCAATCAGAAGCAAGGATTTCAGTAGCTTATGAATAAAAATGACATTTGTCACTGACGACAAGTTTTATGAAAACGCCCCCAGTTCTTCCTTGGAGACACTTGGCTGGCCACACTTTCTCTGCTCGAACGACTTTTTAGTGAACCGATGAGGATTCTCGAAAAAACGATTTCCTAGACATCTCTCTCTTTCTCTCTCTCTCACTCTCTCTCTCTTCTTTTTTCGCTGTAATTCAGCACGTCGAAGAAAGGATAATTTCTTCCCTAGACTCTCCCGTAAATCGGCTAGACCAGGGCACCATTTCACCAAACTTGTCGTCAGTGACATATGACAGTTTTTGTTATAAGCTAGTAAAATCCTTGCTTCTGATTGGTTATCAGCAAATTTGTCACTGACTTTTGTCAATTGTCATTGAAAAAAGGCCTTGTGAAACGAGTCCGTGGCTTCTCACTCTCACTCACTACCTTCCATCTGCGTATCAAGGATCGCAGCTCAATCGTCAACCTCTCGTCAGCCTTCTCGGCTGTTCGGCTTGTTCTACCCTTTCCGATTCAACCAGCCCAGACCAACGCTCAACAATACCATACACCTTAATCATCCATGACCTCCAACTTTTCCTTAGAAGAACCTTTAAGAGTGTTTTCAGGCATCAAAATAACAGTCTCTTCAAACTCGCTCCACGATCTATCATCTGTCATTGTTGGCCACTTGACATTCACCTTCATCTCCACCCTATCACTATCACTAGGAGCGCGATCTCCCTGGGTACTTTGGTTGGACACCTGACCTAGGTTACCTCTCGTCTTACCTAGAGACTGGATGTCATCTCCAGCGCGAACCGTCATAGAGCTGTGACGAAGGCGGTGAAAAGGAGCTCCCATCTACATACTCGACCTTGACTGCAATACACTTCACCTTTGCCTGACGCACACACGACCTTTTGATACTCTGGAACATCCTTTCGCACCAACACACTGTGCACACATCAAAAACGCTATAAAGAAAGGTCTTCCTTGGTGTGAATTGTGGTTGTACGTTTTCTTACTCAATATCATACCATGCATTTTCTATTAAACACAATATATTTCTAATTTATTATATAGCAGTAAAAAGCTAAACCTCTGCCTTCAGCATAAAAACATAGGTGATTCCATTTTAAACAAGCAAATGATTTGGTTGTACTTTATATTTCCTTTCTTATTTTCGGTCTTCAGAACTTACTTTAACTCCCCGAATTTTTGAAAAATGAATATTGAAGTCTAAAATATGAAACTAGAAACTGACAATTTTTTTCTTCTTCAAATCCTATCAACATCATGATAATTAGCCCAAAAACAGACCATTTGCGAGATTTGGGATTCAAGATTCTAATCATACCTATGACCCAGCTCCAGTTTCATCTTGTTCATTGCAACCAGGACCACTTAGCAGATTTACGTGTATTTGTAAATCATCGTAAAAGATGGTTTCCAGTTGGCTTTTATTCCATTCGAAAAGCAATTTTTCCTCTCTCCCTCTTCCTCAAGCAAGGTTTTTATTTCCATAATTTCAATACATATTTACATTAATTACTCAATGATTGAATGAAAAATAACATTGGCTAAAAATAGAGTATATTCAACATTTCTTCCAGCTTAGTATCATTTTCGAAAAGCAATTATGGAACAGTATGTATCGCATCGAAAATGGGGTCAGCCGCTGGAGAGCTCTGAATTACAGCCATTCTGTATTTTGACAGCTAATGGAATACCGCAGGGATATTACAACGAGCTTGTTACCGCTTCGTCTAGTCAAGGTGTTGATCAACTCAAATCCTTTCGAGAAAAGAGGGATTTTTTCCCCCCCCCCATTTATTTTATGTTTTTCAAGCAAACAGTCAACCATGTCTATAAAGGCCACCCGAGGGAAACACTGGTCTTGTTAGAGAGGTATTCATGAAGACAGGTTTGACTGTTTCATGCAGTGCATTTATGGTAATGATAAGAGAAAATGAAAAATACGAATGCTCCCTATCCTTTATATCCCTGTTCTGTTGTCAGAATTACTACTATTATATAACTATTACTTTTAGATGGAGAGCCGGAAAGAGAGAGAGAGAGAGAGAGAGAGAGGCGGTGGAAGGAAGGGGGGCATAGAGATGAAAAGCCTGAAGCCTCACTTGCCATAAAAAAACCGTGATTGGTCGTGATTATAAGACGATAAAACAACGAAGAATAAAAGTGGTGTAACAAAGGCTCAAGTTACCATCAAATCTTTGAGGTATACAATTTGTAGGCGTCTGTCTAGCTTTCGATGCATTCAGAAGAACATAATACGCCCTCTATGTGTATCGTATTTCTTTCTCTGCAAGCCTTTCAGGTGTCACGTGGCACAACGCGGCGCCATCAGTAGTCTTTATTCAAGCGTTACGGTTATCAGATTACTGTTTAGATTATGGAATAATTTGTGAAAGTGTAAGGAAACCGAGTTCACTGACTTTCCTGTAGGGTTGAATACTGTTGAAACAGACAATAACAAACAAACGAACAAACGATTCACTTCTTATTCCAGCAAGACCGACACCAGACCGACTTCAGATCGAACAAAAATTACTTTACCCCACATGGCTAAATATTGGTCGCCTGGAGTTGGTTTGGAGTCGGTATGAGGGTGTGATTGAGGTAAAATGGAATATTTGTCCGGCCTGGGGGTGTTTCACAAAACTTGTCATCAGTGACAAATGCCAGTTTTTGTTATAAGCTACTCAAAGTCCCTGCTTCTGATTGGTTATCAGCAGATTTGTCACTGGTTTTTGTCATTTGTCATTTTAAAAAAGCTTTGTGAAACAGGTCCCAGGTGTCGGAGTAGTGAAGGTCTCGTCGATGTAACTAAAGGTAGGAGGCTCCTAAATATATTTCCATTCAAAGGGACGATAGAACTTTTTACTCGGAACGTGCGCCTGACAAATATATACAAAAGTAATGAAGACGAAATAGTAATCGCATACAACTTAGATGATACGAGATAAGTTATTAATCAATCATACAAGAAACAAAATAAAGCAATAATTTGTATTTTGGGGCGAGTTACATAAATTTGTCATTATCCTATTAGACTATCAATCAAAATATTTATATGCTTTACACATACTTTTTTCTTCACATAACACAAACTCTTCTGACTTTAGTAACAATGCTACCGAATCTCTAGATAACATTGATTTATAATATATCATCGTTCATATTGGCAAACCTTGAAATGATATATATATCTCATTCATTACATCTAAAAAGCTTTTAAAAAAGCAAGAGCCTCTGATTACCCATCTCAATACCACAATTCCAAGAAGACGCTCCTGGCATTCTCTTGACACAATATCTACTCATATCAATATCATTGCAGGCCAATATAAACTTGATTTATCATAAATAGTAATTCATAATGGGAAAGTATGGAATTATATATTCCTTGTTCATTCAATAAAAGAACTGAAAAGCACCAGGGTGTCTGAGAGTGTCTGATTACCCATCTTAAGACTGATATTCCGAGAAGGCGCTTCAGGCACGCCATGTCTGAGGCCGAGGTATGACACGATCGCAAGCATTATGAGGTTTGGTAATTGATGTTATACTTTGAAGGCAACAAGGCAATTAACTGCATCGGGTTTCACTGAGGTTACAAAACGCGGGGGACGGGGGAGGTATGCCACTATAATACTAGATGGCGTCGCGTTCCAATTCAAACAACGAGAGCATTCGTGAGATTTTGCTGCTCGAGGCTTCAGCGAGTAAGAGCCAACCGAAGCCTTGACTTTGTTTCATGCTTTAATAAGAGGTACAGACGTTGGATCGTAGTTAAAAGGAATGTAGGAACAAAAGGAAAATTTAAGGAAAAAAATGTCAGATTTTATTCATAATTGATTTTAATCTCGTTGCTATGTCTAGCAATTCCAAGAGAAGCAGGCATATCGCTGCAATTCTTAAACCATTTGACATATTTGAATACACATGTATAATTAAATAGAAATCAATAGTACTTTTGCTTAAAAGACAAATCATCATCGGAGCGTTGTAAAATCCTGCTGTAACAAAATATTTGTCTTAAATCTGTTCACGTTCTGATATACATCCAAGGTTTCTGTCGCAATATTCTGATAACGAAGAACATGCATAGATAGATGAAAATCCTTTTGAATACACTCTATATTTGCAATATGAGATGGCATAAACAATGTTATTTCTGTCCATTGCCAGATCATACAGTTAAATGGCTTTTACGACCGTGTACTACAAGCAAGTCTGGCAAACAAAGGGTTAAAGCTAGACTGTTTGATGACAGCCGTGCACAGGTCTTCTGTAATATCAGCAAATCGGCGATGATGTATTGATGCTGACAGCAAAGTCATTTTCTGTCCTGCTCAAGTCGAGAATCATTTCATATCGACAATCAAAACATGAAACGAAAATAATGACGAACAATGGATAAACAGAATGAGTCCGATGTTATATTGAAATCTGTTTATGTTTTGAGAATTGTTTTATATCGAATATTCAAAACATGAAACGAAAATAATGATAAACGATGGACATCTTAAATGAGTCTGATGTTATATTCAGATCTGTTCAAGTCAAGAATTGTTTTATATCGAATATTCAAAACATGAATCGAAAATAATGACGAATAATGAATATACCGAATGAATCAGATGTAGGAACACTCATATTCTTCTATTCTGTTTCGACTGGCAAGACGATAGACTGTATCATTTTCACGTGAAGCAGATTATTTATCAAGCATGAGACGATCAAAACAGCCTTACAAGGATTTTTAACATCTTAAATTCTCTATTCATTTTGCATTACTTCAATATTATTTAGAAGTTTTGAATAATAGGGTGTCCATATTTCATTCAATATTTTTTGTTTTCCTTGAATGTCATAGTTTAGGCGCCCAATAAGTTGCATCAACGATTTTTCATCTTTCATGAAATACTACTAAAACCAAAGATTGAGGATGCTATTCTAATCCATGCTACATGTCATGATGTTTGAAATTCTTCTCCGCACTAGGAAAACACTCTCTTTAATAACGATATGATTAATTTACATCTATCTCTCACTTGGGAAGCGTACTTAGCACGCCCGCTTTTTTTTTAAGGTTGTCGTACTTATCGGGATCTCGTTATTTCTTGCTTGGCAATTTGCGTTATGGAATCTCTCTTATAACCATGACAGCATTGAACTCTCGATAAAGTGATGCTGTCACGAATCGAGAGGCTAAATAGCATCAACGGCTTTGAATTATTAAACTACAAAAAATGGATATCATCAGAAAACAGAGTCAAATGGTGTAACTACAGTACCTACGGACGTGTTTGACATAAATACCTACGTCACATCATTACGCCGAAGAGCAGGTACTAGTAGTTGAAAGAACATCAAATGCGATGCTACACATATTGAAGGTTGTTACGTATCTCTGAATATAGCCTCGTTACCGCGTCAAGTCGAACCCTAGTGCACTTTATATCACGGGATCAATCAGTCAGCATTCATTTTGGTGTATTGTTACCCGGATGGATGTACGGGCGATTTGCGCACAAGACATCCATCTCGAGTGCGTTTCGTTCCCATACAATAGAGGAAACATGATGTGCACATGGCGTGTAATGTGTCCTCGTTTAGTAGGTTATTTTTGTTTGTTTGATGGAACACTCTATAATTGTGTCAACTCTCTTTTCACTTATCTTGCCAATGACTGCATTAACCCGAATAGGATTTTTCCATATTGTATGCCATTTCGAAGAGTCAACGAATATAAAACAAAGTTCTATTTTAGGAAACTCGGCATACCAAATATACATCTAATGGGAACAAAATTTAAAGCAAGTATTAAAAGAAACTAAGTCATTGTGGTTTATATGGCAAATGATTATGACCAGTTATTGTGGTTTTTATGGCAAATAAGTATGACCACTAAAATATTCAAAATGAAAATTGAATACAATTTGCAATGGTGTTTACATTTACATGCACATCAACAGTAATTGGTATTGCCTATAATGTGATTAAATTGAGAAGTTGAAAAGCGTTCCTTTAGGAATTCAATCGATTTATTTAAACATGTATGCATATACCCCGTAACTTGTGGTTGGGTAATTACTATGCTTCGTGAAAAACGTCAAAACATGTTTTAATTGACCACTTTCATTTCATACGTGTGTTAACCAATCACAGGTATACCGTATTGTACATTTAACTATTATAATTCTTTCAATTACACGCCCTCGTTGTTTTGGCTTAATAATCTTCAATACAAAATGAAGGGCAATTCAACCCTCATAATAAGTTCATTTGTATGGAGGCAGAAAACTAAGAATAAAATAATTCGGATCAATAAAAAGAAAGTAGTGGTAGTTTGAAATATGAAATCACTAAGTCTACGCGAATCTCAAATTGGCAGTTTGGTCAGTGGGTTGTGACGTGGTCGCGAATAACTCTCCCGTTTGTCTTGTACAAACATATCGTTAATTTCTGTTTTTCTCGTATAAGTGCCTTCTCCCTTGGGGCACTACTAAAAATGTGTTATGGATAGCATATTATTACAAGTCCTCTAAAGAGAATAGACCCTCCTGAGTCATAAACTTTTGAACAATTAAAGTTTTAGTCATTTTGTGTGTTAGAACAATGGGAAAATTCTCTGCCACTGTGTCACAGACACATTCCCGACTCAGCCAATTTGAAGAGCCTATATCTATAGTGATTACAACTTTAGCAAATTAATAACTTTCTCATTTTTTCGTCCGATTTCATTCGCACTTTCACCAGTCTACAGAGTAGTTTGCTATCAAGGTAAGATTGCCCGTGAAATCGTCTTTTCATCCTTATTAATTCAAACCAAGGTGACTCACGTCGCTCTGCACTTCATTTCGGCTCCCTATACATCATTGGCTTGCCATCGCTACTAATCTTTATATAATATACTAATCGTTATATAATACTTCATGAGCTCATTATAACGACGTTAACGACCTCTTTAGAAAAGTAATTTTAGGCACGTAATGATATCATCTGGAAAATATAGTTAAACAAGCTCTGATGAACTTTACTTAAGAAAATAACATCCTTTATATACCTCACTTAAGTAATCCAGCAATCTGATTGGTCGAAATTGCATTCATAAACTTTAACTGTTCCCGAAAATTCCCAGTAACCATGGTTAAAACAGTTCTAAAATCCCAATAACCATGGTTATTGGGAAAATAGGTCAGTCTCCATGGTTACCCCATAGGTTTACATGTTAAAAAATGGTCTGAGCGATTGAGGATACCGTACGTGTGCGAAAAATTGGTCGGTAATTTCAATACAATTGAATCTCGATCGATCTTACCGACAATTTTATCTTGCATTGTTGACATGAAGACGAAAATAAACTTCCAAAAACAAAAAAAAAACATCTGCCGATAGATCTTGATCTAAGTTCGTGCCAATATGCATTGCAAAAGTAAAAGAAGGGTCCGTTTAATGGAGCTTTTGCGAAGCATCCATCACGCGAATCCGTTTTCAATTCATTTTAATGTATATATTGGAGAAAACTGCCAAACATGTTAACAGTGCGCGATGGCCGAGTGGTCTACGGCGTTGTTTGTAGATACATCACCTCATGTACGCAAGTCTTCGAATCCCATCTTCGACCAAAAAAAAAATAATTTTATTTTTTATTTTTTAGTCTATTTTTTTTCGGCATATAAAAGTATTAATGACTGCTTTAATATTCGAGAAATAGTTGTTTTTATACGCTCTCGGGAAGGTTACAATTGGGCTATTCCCCTCGGCACGCCTCGGGAAATAGCACAATTCTAACCTTCCCTTGAGCGTATGAAAACAACTATTTCTCTCAAAGCAGTCATTAATACTATAATATTT
The DNA here is from genome assembly GCA_035222895.1 of Strongylocentrotus droebachiensis. Classification (NCBI taxonomy): domain Eukaryota; kingdom Metazoa; phylum Echinodermata; class Echinoidea; order Camarodonta; family Strongylocentrotidae; genus Strongylocentrotus; species Strongylocentrotus droebachiensis. The sequence goes on from JAVYIG010005662.1 coordinate 80,827, forward strand.
GTCCGTAAGTTATCTTGAGCTTGGAGAGATTATAAAGTTCGCTTCTAATAGTTTTCTTTATACATTCTGATACAGTGTCGTTTGATAGTAATAAAATCGAAATTGTTATTTATACATTGAAATTAAAAGTTAAAAGAAATGAGTTGTTATGAGCCTTCTGAATCCTCCATTCAAGGCAACAACGAACGTCTAATCCATTTTTTTGGAGGGGGTGATCTTGGCCTTCCTGCGACATAAGCCTTTAATATGGAATTAGCTATACAAATCTTATTATGTAAGTTATATAAATCTACAAAATAGAATGTATATTATTTCTCACATATTTGACATTAATCATTCAGCATTGTATTGTGTAACATCATCGGGGAATTCAGTTTTTTTCTTCAACCCAGAACTAGATTCACGGCTACATTTAATGCCTTAACATGGATGTTGGATCAGAGAAACGTGATGTTATACACCCTGATTTGATATTGCCAGGAAATTAGCAATGGCGGCTCTAATACCGAGCAAACATAATCATGGCCGCCATAGATTAAACGACCAATAATGTTCTACTTCCAAACAGATTGAGAGCGGTAGAGAGAGGAGCACGATTGCAAATATCTGCACACCCAAAATAAACCTTCATTAACCGTGTTTGATATGAATATAATACCAGGGACGATGTTATGCCGATAGCTGAGTGTGTCGAACGAATTTAACTAGGCAATCAAATGAACAAGTTTTTATGAAAATAGTTATTATTTCAGCTAGGTATGTATAAGTTCGTGTTATTGGTAGAATATGACGAAAATGAAACAAGTATCTTTGAAAAAAATGTAATGAAACATTTTGTATGCAATGAAAATGTAATTAGTCATTCGATTTCGGTTGTCAAATTGACCGTACAATTACGGTCGAATGTGAGATTAGAACCACGCTTTGATATTACAAAATGTATAAGAAACAATGGGGGAAGGAGGTAGGAAGATAGAGATAAAGGATCATAAAGGCAATAGAGAGCTAGATAATGAGAGTGAGACAGTCACAGAAAGAGAGAGAGAGATAGAGAGAGAGAGAGAGAGAGAGAAACAGAGAAAGAGAGGTAGGGGGAGAAAGGGAAATAGAGAGAAAGGGGAGAGAAAGATAGATATGAAAGATAGATAAACAGAGAGAGAAATAAATAGAGAACGTGGGGGAGAGAGAGAGGGGTGAGAGAGGGGGGGGGGGAGATGGGGGGAGAGGGGAGGGGAGGGGGTATACAGTGTGACGGTTAAGGTGGGATATGGCTACCATTTCATAACAACCCTCGTAATAAGTATCCATTCTACAGGCCCACCCACTGACCTGAACTCCACATCCCAAACCGGTAATTATACTGAGTGGTCCCTAATTTCGGAATCGATAGTCCATTTTCTCTCTCTGTACAATGGCCGAGGTCAAACGGGGAACCAATGTCAACTTGGTCGGGCAAGGACGGTTCAAGGTAAATTTGAGATCAGGGGGTGTTTCACAAAGATCTTTAGTAGAACTTAACTCTAATTTGGACTTAACAAATTATGGAGACTGAGCCATTTGTAGCCATAAAATGAAATATATTCAATAGCAAAAATTCAAGTATTTTAGACTTTTCATAAATTCCACATCAAGAACATGAAATCTCCTTGATAATAGAAAATATGAATGATTTAAATCAACATTTTATGCCTTTTAAAATAACTTTTAAAAATATTTCAAAGATGCTTACGGTTTTCCATAATTTATGCTTCCAGGAAAAGTCGAACTTTGAGATAACTTCATCTTAGGATTTTTGTGAAACACCCCCCTGGTGGTTGGAGTTTCATTTTGCAATAAAATGTGTAGAAAATATTCCGAAAGGTTGATTAAGTAGGTCATAGAGATTTTGTCGATTCAACTCACAAACAATCAAAAATCCGCCCGCAGATATAGACATAATCATGGGACTGCATTAATGAGTGCCCAAAAGATACACAAACATTTATGTAGGCCTATGTTTAAGTAGATTGTTCTCTGAAGTTAAAACGGTAACACACGATTGCAATAGCTCACAAATAGCTTAAACTTACCAGTACTTATTCCTTCCTTTCACGTTCGATGTAAAATATGAAGAAACTCCTCATGCTTATGATGCAGCGAAGAGACTAGATAATTACACCATAAAGACGTTCTGTCAATTGAAAAGTCTACGTAACTAGAGTAATTGCGTGATTTGATAACACTTTCCATCGTAAACTGCCTTTACTTGAATTGAAAAAGCCTTCATCGTTTTCCACATACTGGGTTACAGATTAAATCATCAAAGACACAATTATACCATTAATTGATCAGGCCTCGCCATAAAGCACGGACTTCTTTTGTCAGGCAATTACTCTGATTAATTTCGGATGTTCACAATGTTAAAGTGATTTATTTATCAACTAAGAACAAAGGGTCAGTTTGAGGCCGCTGTAATTAGAGCCATGCCATTGGACGCACAGCTCTGTAATTATACGAAATTGATTCTGATGGTTAAGAATGATGCAGTTTTAGGCACGTAAATAGTTGTTAAAGGTAATTTAAATGGGCCTACCGGGGTTTACTTTGGATCATCGGGCCATCGCTTCGGGTTGGCAACAGAATAACAAGCAACAGAAGCAGTTCTTTTTTGTTTTACCATTACAAGAACTCAAATTCCCTTTTAAAAAGATGAAGTCTTTAACAAAAAATTATATAAAAAAAAGGAGTCGCAATCATCTCCAACAAATACGAAAAGCATAATATCTACGAAATCAATCACACAATTCCTATCTCCATTCGATTTTCTACTGGTCGTTTAGTTCATTTAATGATCTTTGAAGCAAATTATAAAGGCGATTCTGTCAGGTATTAATCTTCATTATGAAGACAATATCTCGATGCTTTGATAATGCGGTGGCGCCTGCCTGGCTGCAATAGAACGCTGTTTTAATGTCTTACGGCAATAAGTCAATTTCAACTACAGAGTTATGTTTTACAAACATATAACGGGCGACACTTGAGATCTTATTTGTCATTATTTAATTCGCTTCTTCCTTTATCTTCCTTTCTCTTTTTGTTTACTATGTCTGTCTCTATGTCTGTCTCTAGGTCTGTCTCTAGGTCTGTCTCTAGGTCTGTCTCTAGGTCTGCCTCTAGGTCTGTCTCTAGGTCTGTCTCTAGGTCTGTCTCTAGGTCTGTCTCTAGGTCTGTCTCTTTTCTCCCCATCTCTTCAACAGAAGAAAGAAAACAAAATCCTAACACTTTCTTGTTTAATACAAGGGAGTGCCAATCGATTTTCTCTTTTGGGTCATCGTTTCTCTTCCTCGCTTCACTTAGCTTCCAACTTCACCCTTTATTTCTTTGCAGTATCTGTTTTCATCTTTACATCTCCCTCCAAATCTTTATATTCTCTCTCTCTCTCTCTTTCCATTTCCCGCTTCTATCACAACCTCTCTCTCTTCCCTCTTCCCTCTTCCTCTCTCCTCACACTTTTGTCAATAACACAAGCGCGGCGTTCGAGATTTTATCCCCATATACTATTTGTCACTTACAATTAGATTCTCTTCCAAATTATTTTAAATCTCCGCAAAAGGTAACCTCTCTAATGTCTATGTCTATCACACACTCTATCTCTTCTTATCCGTTTCTTCATCACCGACACACTCTCTCTCTCTTCTCACACTTATGTCTCTAATACAAGCATTCACCAGTTTAGAGTTAACCCCAATTGTCTCTCACTCTCAATTTGCATCATTTCCATGTTTCCTTCTTGGCGTTGTCTATTTCTATACCAATCACACACTCCATCTCTCCTTATCCATTTCCCCCTCCTCACCTCCTCTTTCAGAATCCTTTACTCTCAATTTTCTTCACGTGCGTTTTGGTGATTCTTCATATCCCATACTGCATCTCGTATCTCTTTCTCTCTCTCCCTACCCCCTCTCTCTCTCTCTCTCTCTCTTTCTCCCCTCCCTATCCCTCTCTTTATTTCTCCACCCTCTCTCTCTCTCTCTCTCTCTATCTCCACTCTCTTCCCTCTCTTTCTCCCTCCCTCCCCTCCCTCTCCTTCTCTCTCTTCTTCTGCTCTCTCTCTCTCTTTCTCCCCCTCTCTCTCTTTCTTTCTTTCTCCCTCCCTCCCTCCCTCTCCCCTCTCTCTTTCTCTCCCACTCTCTCTCTTGCACTCCTTCTCTCTCCTTTCTCCCGACGCTTTCGTGTCTAATCCACTTCATCAGGTTGGTAAGTTTAGAGTACCTTCAGCTTCGCGTCAATTCAGTATCTACCCAATCAAAAGGGACATTCCTATATCCGTGCGGTTAAAATACCCGTCTTCCCGATAACAATCTACCCATTAACTTAACCGACAGAAAATACACATCCTTTTGTTTCTGTTTATTCTAAAGCAAGTATCAACAAGGGCGAGTATTCGTCTTAAGAAGTGTTCAAAAAGGTCAATGACATCAGCAATACAAAATATCACAAGAAGAATATGTTCCAAAAAGGTCGATGGCATCAGCGAAATAAACAGGACCACAAGCACGCCGAGAGGAATTAAATGTCCAAATAAGGTCAATTGCACGAGTTAAACCACAAAAGGACTACACAAAGAAATACAAAAGTTCTATCAAATATCAAAATAATCCGGTTGTTCTACATTGGAAGGATCTAAATAATTTCCACTCTTGGCTCTACCCTTTTAGAATATATCACGATGAACACAAAAATGAAATCGAGCCTAATTCCTAGAATACAATAATCCTGCAGGTCGAGTCACTGACCGGGCAGAGCCTTCTCTCTCCTTCACTCTTCATATTTAAACTTAAGCTGCCATATCAATATGTAATTGGAAGAGACTACGCAAAGTGCCATTCTGTCCGACATACGTGACTCATCAAAAAAGAATATCATTTGAGAATAAGCTGTATTTGTACAGCCATGTGTGGAAAACAGCTTTCATAGCCCCCAAACTTACTTTTTGCCACAGTTTACGGGACAAAAGATAAACAGTGCACATTTTCTTCAATATTGACCCATGTTTTCACATCTACGTTAGATCAACTTTGTGCACTAACATTAAAGGATGTATAAAGGCGTCATGACGACTTTTAAAAGTAAAATGCGATTTAAAAGGTAGAGATACTTTCTTGATTCTGAAAAGCTCCATGGTTTTATTATTGATTTACATTTCCACCTTTTTCTTACTTGTTATCTATTGGCGCTAAAACTGTAGTTGACTAGAGACGTAGCTAACATGATAATCCATTCTCATGTTCTGTCGGGAAATCAAACATTCTTGTCAAGAAGTATCGTTAGATCAAGGAACATTTCAGTCCTTTTTCGTCTTTAAGCAAATAAATCGACTATACCTTTCGGAAAACTCAGCAAAGGTGTCCCATATGCGATGCCTTTTTTTTAATACGAAAGTCTCTAATCTTTGCGGCACACAAGAAACACATCACCAGTGGCGTAGCCTGAGTATGTTCAATTGAAGGGGGTATCATGGAGGGGGGGGGGGGGGGGCTAGGTACATAAAATATGAAGGAAAATATCAAGGTAATGAAGCATGTCAAGAGAGTGAGGGGCTTTGAATATGGGGCCGTGTCACCCTATTTCACGCCGCCTTTCCCTTCCTTTTTATTCTTCTTTATTTTAGCATTTCACATTTTTTGTTAACATCTGCCTCATACCCCCGCCCGCGTGGCTACGCCTCTGTACACTGCAAAACCCCCTTTCTTCACTGGGTATGCTTCTGCGACGCCTTCCAACGTGATTACAGCCGTGTAAACAAGATCAGGCGACTGAGCGCGGATTATCCCGCGCCAAAATGGAGAGATAATTGCTCAACAATGTCAATTATTGATGAAGAAATCAAACATGAACGCAGGATTTTATTCTACTCATCACCGGGGAGGAGAGGAGCAATCAGGGTCTTAATGATTTACTGCCAAGCCAGTCGTAAATAATTAGGCGGAGTGGAAAGCTTTCGTATTAAAGACAGCGCCATAAAATGAATCTTGACAATTTAGAACTTGTCGTTAACAGCAAGTAGTGGTGATTAAATTTGTTTTGTGGTATAAAAACTCCCCCTCAGTAATTAAGCATGATTTTGACAAGATATTAAGGAATAAGAAATATAACTGCAATTTGTCAATATTAATAAATAAAATAAATACCAATTAAATAAATAAATTTATTTTATGTATTAAAGGGATCATGAATTTAAACACCTCTGGCAAAAAGAAATGTTATCACATTTCCATGTGACTATTTTGTTTATCGCAATTGATGGTGGAGAGTTGTATGGTATATGACATCTGGCAACTTTACCTCCGGAATGTCTACCTCTCATATTTTAACCTCTGACATGACCTCTGACATTTTTACTTCTGACTTTTTTTTTATTTTTTACCTCTGACAATTTTACTTCTGACATTTTTACCTCTGATGTTTTTCTTCTGATATCTTTACCTCTGCCTTTTTTTTTTACATCTGATATTTTTACTTCTGACATTTTAATGAACTATTTTTTTACCTAAGAAAAATACGTTAGAAATACTTAAAAAGCGTTAGTTGGGATTTCAAATGAAATTTTGAAGAGAGTAGAATCATAACGAGTTGCGATATATAATTATCACTCGATTTTGACCAGATATGTCTTTCTCTCTTCCAGTCATTGTCTCAAAATCTTATTATCTCCCCCCCCCCCTTCCCCCTCTCCCTCTCTCCCCCTCTCTCTCTCTTTCTCTCTCTATTTCCACGTCCCTGCTTCTCGTCAATATAGCTTGGCTTAGCCTATAGCTTGCGATGACGTAATTGAAGCCAATCTGATACTTTAGGCCTTCCTCCCCATTGTTCCCATTCATACGTGACCTACACTGCGCGAGTAAAAGCCCTGTAAATATTCATTTTTCATTATCATAGTATCGAAGGATGTGACACACTTGAAGGACAAGGAAACCTATAAATACCCTAAAAGTACAAAAAGACGAGACAGAAGATATGTTCGTGTACTAGATCTTTTTACTCTTCAACAGATATAATCATTGTTATTGAGCTCAAGCTCACAACCTTTTTATCTTGATAACATTTCTGTTATAACTGCCTTGAAGTCGTTGGTTTGTATTCGGAAGATTAAGGCAGATAAATAATCGGTTGTCATGGGAATTGCTGATATACGCATCGCTAGACGAAGCGTGAGGCTACTATTGTTGAATAAAAACGTGAATTGTAATAATTATTACAAAAGCCCCCACCTTGTTGCTAGGACATTGAGAAGGAAATGACCTCTTGTCGTGTTTCGCGGCTTTTGTACTGATGAAGCACCTTGAAAGCGATGTCAATTTCTTTTTTAAAATCTCGCAATTCTATATTAATGTCGTTTCTAGAAATGGAGCCGATCCACTTACTGAATGAATACAAAAGGTCTAAATTCCGTATATAAAGGCATGTTAAATCCCATCACAATTTGGCATAGATGTCCTCATCCTAATTTGGAATAATTTCTAAAAATGGAGATGGTCTACTTTCTATAAAGTAAGGGCTAGGCCTAGTCCATGTCTAAACTCCCGATACAAAGCCATGCTAAATATCAGCACACCGTCAATACGGCATAAAATGTCATCTTTTTAGAAATGGTGTTGGCAGACTTTCTTAAATATTCATCAAGGTCTAAATTTCCCGTACAAAGTCATATTAGATAATTTGAAAGTGTGCAACAAGTATTAAGTTGTTAAAGTCTTAAGTGATAAACAAAAAATGTATTTCCTACGACAGTCTGGCATCTGATAAACCATTCTATTCAGGTCTGCATAGCATACAGTTGCACGCGTGCCGCGACCCGCCTCCGAATAATGAATGTTGCAGGGCATTAAAATGCCAGCTTCGGTAGAGCTTACTGGCAATGTTTAAACCACCTGTAAGATAGGCTCAAAGTTAATGGGGAATACCGGGTGAGGGCGACATAATGAACGTACCCTGTCAAATATGGCGACTTGTTTACTTGATATACCGAGACTTAACAATGTGTATACCAGTCCATCGTCAAGAGACGTCCTTTGCAATAAAACACATGTTCTTTAAGTCTATTGATGTGGCAATGCGAGCTAGTCGAGTATGCGAGCACGCCATTCGCGCATCACCTGAGCTGGCAAATATGACTCAAATAAAACGAATTTGATTTATAAAAAATAGATTAAACGCACACATTATAACGAATGATCTTTAAGAAATGAATGTTTTAATATTAATATTTCTTGCATAATTACAGTGACAGAGCTAAAGGTTATTTCTTCGTGTTTTTCCCCGGCCTTCGTGCTTGGGTCGACGCTTTCACAAACATTATTGTGAAGGCATGTTTATCAAGAGGAAAGCAGACGACAAGCTCACCTGTGAGTATCGATAGCTTGTGAATGGCGGGAAATGGATTGTTGCCTGACGTATCAAGGATATCAAGCTGGTAGACCTGGCCTTTGATCTTGTAGATCTTTCTGTGAAAGTCCTCAATGGTCGGTGTATAACCGTCGTCGAATTTTCCCGTCAGGAAGCGACTGACGATCGCCGTCTTGCCGACCTTCGGCGACCCGAGCACGACCAAGCGGTAACAGTTATCTTCCGGGGCGCTTATCTCCGAATCGGGGGTCGACGCTTTCGACGTCATAATGGACCAAATTTGTTTCGCTTTAGGAGTCACTAATCTGAATCAGAAAAGAAATTTTAAAAAGAAGGAGAAATAACAAAAACAAAGATGAAATCAAGGACATGATTTTGAAGCAAGCTGTTCAAACTGATAGTAGTCAGAATCTCTTTTCACACTTTGCTTGTTTCACACGGTTTCCCCTACCTTTTAACGTTTGTTAATGTTACCTTTAAAAACACATTAAAAACATTTTGAACAAGATTTGGTGAAGCTTTTACATTTCTTACAAACAAGGTATACACACAAACACACGCACATATATCCACCCTCTCTCTCTTGCCCTCCTTTCTTTCTCTCTCTCTCCCTCTTTCGGTCTATGTCTATGTCTCCATCTCCCTCCCTCTCTCTGTCTGTCTGTCTATGTCTGTCTGTCTCTGTCTGTCTGTCTGTCTGTCTCTCTTTCTGTCTCTCTCTTTCTGTCTCTGTCTCTCCTCAATCACCCACTCACAACATTTCTTTTTACCCCCACATTCATTATCTCCCCCTCGCTAGCAATGATTACATTTTTATACTTTTATTCGATAAGGAGTAAGTCGAGCGAAAGGAACAGCCTTGAATTATATTATCACAAAACGTACGTTTCCTCATGTATTTATCAACGAATGGGAAGGAAAACACACATGCACGAAAAAGAAAGAGGATGGCAAACTGAACAACGGCGCAATCGAATACCCAAAGCCAGAGTGATAAAAATACAGAAATAGTTATGAAATTCGTGACAACAGTACTGAAAATAACATACAAAGGAATGCAAATTTTCCTTATATTATTTTTAATATGTAAACGATTACAGTTTAAGAACGAAATTGCTTTTCTCTGTATTTGTCCTTTTTTCATTACAGTGCTGATTTTGTATCACGCACATTTTTTAAATACGTTTTGCCAGTCATATTTGAAATATTTATTATAATGGTTTGTTCGCAGAATTAAACAAAACTTACACTGAACGTTCAAGAGTACGAAAAATGATTTTGTCACACGAATTATTAAGTATAAGTAAATACTAGAAGTGTAAGGAAGAAATGGAGCTAGACTTAATGCTTGATATTGAATGAGAATTATACCAGCAGATTTTCGTTACTTTATTTACATTTCCCGGTCAAAACAACCCATTAACATGATTAACCGAAATATGAATTTAGATTACAATGTAAAGTTTTCCTCAGACCGCAGTTCAATTACCAGAAATCGAGATTGGCTTTTATTCTAAGTTCCTTTCAAAACCTCACCCTCTCCCTCTCTCTCTCTACACCCTCTGTCTGTATCATGCGTTTCTATTCTTTTCTCATCTCTTTTCTCTTTTTTTTCTTCATATTCCTCTTCCTACTATCTCTCTCTCTGTTTCTCCCGTGCTTTTTATATTTCCCTTTCCTTCCTCTCGCTCTCTTCCCCCTCTCTGTGTCTCTCTCTGTCTGTCTGTCTGTCTGTCTGTCTCTGTCTCTCTCTCTCTCTCTCTGTGTGTGTCTCTCTCTCTCACCCTCTATCCATTTTCTTCCCAATCCTCAACAGCCTAATTAGCAACGTACCTACATGTAGGTACCTCACATCTGTGGCTGATGTACTTCCCCCTCATATCGCCCACTAATAACTCTATCCAAAGTAGATACCTAATCCCTCCCTCTTTCACCCAAAGACCCCCCCCCCCCATCATACTCCCTAATAACCCCATTAACTAGGCACCTCGATGTACGTACCTAGCATTTCAAACCGAGCCTATATCCGCTTCGTACAGGCGATGAGTCACGCCGAATAAAATCACTATTCCAAAAACCTCATCCCCTGCCGCGCTTTGCTTTCACTACGCGTAATGAATAATGTTTGGCGTCGAAAAGATGGCACTCGAATTAAATGCATATCACTCGTATTTCTTTCCTGCGAATAGCCCACAAAGAATGTCTGCAATGCTATATCGCGAAATGTATATTGAGAAGTGTGGCATGATTTGTGAATATTGCTTGTTTTTCCTGGTAAAGTGATGCGTTGTTTGATAGTTCCTATTTGTAAAGTACCGACATTTTGTTTGTCGATTGAATTGGTGTTTGATGGAACAGTCTAACGATTTTTTTCTGACAAATGAGGTGTTCTTTTCATTTCCAGCAATTTGTATGACTTCTGAAGAACCTTTGGTGGGCTGTGCACTCTCTGGCCAAAAATATAAATGATTGTAAAGGCCATCGAGTACAAGTCAAATCACTTTTATGTTATGTGATAAAAATAGAAAACATTCTTAGTTCAACTAGCCTAAACATGTACCATAAAGTATCGTGCTTTTTATTATTTTCCAAATAAAATGATAAAGCATTCGTTGTTCCGGATGAGGTGCCAACTTCGGAGCTCGTTTTCCATACCATGAATAGGAAAATACGGAGACATACATGTATATACCGTGAAACGGTTTTTACTCCTGTGAATGGATTAATACAATCATTAAATTGAAGTTCTTAATCATAAACATTTTTCTACCTCATTTGATAATGACTCATAATGGTTTCATAGGTGTAGTATTAATCCTATTTTCTGATTACTTTCAATACAATGAACCATCACTGAAGAAGAAAAAAAAAAGATGCTTTTTGGCATCAAAATAATTCGAGAGAGATAAATTGTAGCAATAATGTCAAACGATTGTGTAACCCCCCCCCCTAAGCACCAATAGTATGTGTGAAACGAAGCTTTATATCAAACCGTCTAGAGAAGCTGTGTATTTTCCTACTAACATCTAATGGAATTGAACAGTTTATTAAAATACAAAAAAGTAAATGAAATACCACTTCCAATATATCTCTCTTGTATTTGGGGGACTGAATTGTTGATATTGAAATACAGAATTTAACCACATTCATGATAACATAAAACGACTGCATTCGAAAAGTGCATCACTTAATATTCTAAACCGTGAATAACGTGGAATAAACAGTATGCGATGTAAATACTGGCCAGACCCTGACAGCCGCCGGCATCCATCGATCGTCCCATGTTTACCCTTGTGTGCCACCATCCATCATATTTCGTCAGTTCGGTTGACATTTGGGTCACTGTCAGTCTGAGTTAGCATCGGTTCTACGACACATTGATCTGACGACAGTTGCTCTCCGCTCTAATGCCTACTCTAAAAGTTCTACGATGAATTCTCCAGCGACAGGTTCCACGACACAATGCTCTGGGGACGGTTGCGTAGCGGTCAATATTCTACACCATCGGTTCTACGACAACCTTCTCCGGCGACTGTTGCTTGGCGGTCAAATTCCTACACGACGTCATACGACACATGCCCTGGCAACAATTGCCCCATGGTCAATATACTATAATAGGTCCTACGATACATGTTCTGGCGACAGTTTGCTACGCGGACAACATCCTACTCTAAACTTTACGACTTTTACTCCAACGACAATTTCTCCACGGTCGATACCCTTGGAGCACTACCTAAATGACTCACGACAACACTCCACCAAATACTATATACCTAACCCTCACCCTGACCCAGAGCGTCAAATCGTAAACCAAGCCCTTACCCTATACCGATTCAACTACATAATGCTCCAGTGGCCAACTGTCGGAATCCTATATGGTAACTTCAGTTCTAGACACCAAACACTCTAACAAACCCTAAACCCGAGCCTAACCTTAACCTTATTTTTTTAATGCAACCTTGACCCTAACTTAAACGCGAAATCAATATCTTTGGCAAAATAAAAACCTAGAGCACATGTCGGACCACCATAAAAACCTCCCTCGATATTCCTCCATCACAGCCCTCGATGTAGATTGTCTGTGATTCAAAGTGGACGGATGAATCGGAGGTGATTTCATCACTTTCCGCTTTGGATTTATCCGATGAGAATTCGGATTAAGAGAGATGGGGTGAGTGAGCGTTGGCGAGCTTAATGCATTTTCCTATTCAGGAAAGCGTGTTCCATCCCAAAAAATTCAATAGTGCATCGTCTTGTTAATGAAACTAAAGTGGGGGTCAACCGAGAACAGTCCGCTGCCGAAAACATCATTAGCATTTCAGGTATTTCCTTTGTTTTGCCAAACACGAAATGTGGTCGAATATTATGGGTATCCTCTAGGTACATCGCATTGATGTTTCAAAGATTTTTTTTAATACCTGGGATGATATTAAACCTCAGCTACCAAAGGCATCGTATTAACCCTAGTTTGTTATGACTGTGTGGGTTGAGGAAAGGGGCCTCTGCAGACCGGGTGAGGGGGGTAATTCTAATTTACCTGAACTACAAAATGGAACACCTGAATTTTAGTTGTGTGTTGTGGTGGGGTGAAGAAGAGGCTTCTGCAAAAGCAATTACCTGAGCTACAAAAGGTAACACCTCTATAATATTTGGAGAGGAGTTCATGGGAAGGGGAAGGGGCCTCTACAAGCGCTGTTTATATCCTACATGTATGCTGGATACACCGCTTTAAATTATTTTTTCTGATTAAAAAAAAAAATCTTTAAATCTTGAATGATGTGGCTTCATTGAAGGATTTGTGTGACACATATTATAGCATTTTCATTTTCTTACAAGATCAATTGGCAAAGATCTGTCTGTCCAAGAATGATCAATTAAAATACCAGATGAAATGGATAAAAATGAAAAAGGATTACGACAATACACACAACTTATACAAATAAACATGTTATAGATATACTTTGTGTTAAGATATTTCATTGCCTTGCAAGCTTACGGGGTGGAATATTACGTTCAATTTCAATTTGTTTGTTCTGAACAAAATGAACAAAAATCGAAATACAAACATGCATAGTAGCTTGTAGTTTGTATTTTCTCAATTTTCCATATTACAGGCCGTTTTCGCTCCAACTTAACGCAAATCCTTGTTAAATGATTCTTATGACTCTTGACAATCAAATTCATCTGTTACAAATAGTAAATTTCAATGGTCTTAATGCATATTAGCTACACAGCATGTTGTTTGGTCGGATAAGCAATAATATTAATCCAACCAAGCAACAACTAATGTATGCAACCTGCAATCTAATTATTGAAATTAAATTACTTGTGACAGGTGAATGCAATTATTCTTCACCAGGAAAAGGTTTGGAAATTCGATATGAAAATATTCAATATGAAAATGGTCTTTATGATATATCGAAATATGTGAATAAGATTGGGATTTTACCTTTGTTGGTAGCTAAGGTTATTTTCACTGCTTAGATCCACTGAGCGAGTCTTGCTCCGCGCTGTATCGATTTGGTTCCCATTCTCTGCTTAAAAGTTGATGAAAACAAACCTCTCTTCAATCTCAAATCCAAAAGACTCTCTAAAAACAGCTGTAGTATTCCAAACAAATAAGAACCACGGAGAAGTTAGACATCCGGCTGACTTTAAGGAGTACGTTCAGATCTATGGAAGAAAGCAAAATTGAAAATGCAGTCATCAAATAAAGTTTCAGGAGAGTATCTTGATTTCTGACTCTCCGAGCGGGTAACTAGTGAATGAATGGACGGCTTCAAACAAGTAGTTGAAAAACCACGACGCCATCCGCATTTTATACGTGTTTGGTGAATGTGCGTGCTCAAAATGATCAAAAGCATACACACACACTGGCCGCACGTACGAACACGGCGATAACATTATACGTAGTGTACAGATTGTGTGTGTGCGCGCCTGTGCGAGTGAAAGCGTTGTATTTGTGTGTGGTTTACGAAATGCAGCATTGCGAATCGGCGCCTTTTGGTGCAGATAATGTTGTGGGCGTAACCATAACATTAAGCACGTGCTTAAAACACATAATTATTGATGGATTTGACGCCGGGTCTCTTCTGAGAAGACATTCATTTTATGTACGAAAAAGATATTAAGGAAAAAAGAAGCTTATTTGAGGGATCTCCTTTGATGGAGACATTATGAAAATGGCCTACTGATACACACTCAATACGAAGTTGATTTGTAGTTCTATAGTGCAAATTCACCCGGCTGTGTATTGTTTTACTCATTATGAATACGTACATGTGTAGTAAATATAAGTCGTGAAAAAACTTCTCTCTTTCTCGAAATTTATTAATTCTCTTTTAAGAGGAACTGATATTACAAAATTTGAAGAGTTATACGACAGAAAAAAGAGAGAGAGGGGGAGAGAAAGAGAGAAAGGGAGAGAGAGAAAGAGAAGAAGGGAGAGAGAGAGGGAGAAAGAGGGAAAGTGAGAGAGAAAGAGAGCGAAAGAGAGAGACACACACACAGAGATGACAAATCGAAGAAAAAAATGATAATAGCTATAATGGAAAAACACTCGGCCATAATACATGTACAATGACTCGAAATGATGATGATTAATGATGATTTGACAGTAGCTAGAAGATATATTGTAATAACATATTTATCAGTACTTTAATCGTTCGTTCCTATATCCTCCACCCCACCCCACCCCAAAAAGGTATTTTGGAGCCCTTGGGGTAGGTTCCGTCATGTTACTGTTTACGTATTTCGTCACCCAATCGAAAGCAATTATATTAATATTGATTTTCAACTGAGTCTATTGCATGAGGAAAAGTCGCTTGGAGTTCAACCACGGTATCGTAGCCTAGGAGAAACACGACCGCGTCGTGACCTGGAAATCAATGACCTCCGCAGAAACAGAACATACTATTGTTTTTAATCTTCGAAATGGGACTTCAAATTTCAACATAAACACGAGACATTGCTTTCCTCGCTTCTGTTTTGCCGAGTGCTCGGTTCCTGCGAATAAACACTAAGATTTGAGGACATTTATATCTGAAGTGCATTTCGAGACAAGTACAATGCATACTTTACAAAGGTATGACCTTTTGATTATGTTTGCATAGAGCAATGTTATTATTGCATCTGGTTTCGCACCAAGTTGAAGGGGGGAAACAATCCGTGAAGAGTGTGTGTCTGAAACGATGAACCTTTCAAGTGGCTGAATAATTACACTATCATCATGCCAATACTTGATTAATTGAATTCCTTACATATTTCGATCTCATGTTGAAATTGATTTGACTACTCATTTCTTTGATGAACTGTGAAGTTCTTTGATCCGTATGGTGCCCAAGATTCCGTTCTCATTCTGATGACGTCCGAATCTACGTTATCATGTCCGAGAATTTTAGTAAACAAGTTGGTCTATCTGACCGCCTATGTCAGCGTTTGTCAACATCATAGTCACGGCACCCTCCCAAATTCATTACAGAGCATTCTTATTATATCAAGTCAAGTGCGATGTAGAGTTTTGTTAGAGAAAAAAACCTTTTTAGTGTGGTAAACTGTTATTTTGTTAACAAACACACACTAGGTAAGATATAATATTATGAATGCGAAGAAAAAAAAATCCTGGGGTAGTTTTCCAGGGAGTTATTGTCCAGAAGGTGATTGTCCTGATACGCATTAATGTAGTCAGTAACAAACTTTGTCAATAGTAGAAACGGTAGTCTGAATAATTACACTATCATCTCGCCAATAATTGATTAATTGAATTCCTTACATATTTCGATCTCATGTTGGAATTGATTTTATGATCCATTTCTTTGGTTAAACTTTGAAGTTTCTTTACCCGTACTGTGCTCCAGATTCTGTTCTGATTCTGATGACATCCGAATCTACGTTATCATGTCCGAGAATTTTAGTAAACAAGTTGGTCTATCTGACCGCCTATGTCAGCGTTTGTCAACATCATAGTCACGGCACCCTCCCAAATTCATTACAGAGCATTATTATTATATCAAGTCAAGTGCGATGTAGAGGCACATTTTGTGTTTAAAAGCTGCGAGTGAGCGAAGCGAGCGAGAGAAAAAAAACATTTTTAGTGTGGTAAACTGTTATTTCGTTAACAAACACACACTAGGTAAGATATAATATTATGAATGCGAAGAAAAAAAATCCTGGGGTAGTTTTCCAGGGAGTTATTGTCCAGAAGGTGATTGTCCTGATACGCATTAATGTAGTCAGTAACAAACTTTGTCAATAGTAGAAACGGTAGTCCGCTTTATGCAACTGTTCCAACATTTAAAGAACTACACAAGCAAACACATAAACATGCTTAAGATTATGTTTATCCTACAATATTCATTTGGATAAGATTATTCAATTATTCAATCTCGCTGTGTTAATCAGATTGCCAGTCATTTTTTTTTTCATTTCACAGATTTGCGTAACATTGATCGCACCGTGGGATATCGGCTAAAAAGAAAGGAGTATAAAGGTCATTTTCAATGCTATAGCAATCTCCTAAATCATTGAATATAAATAATCAAATGCGAGGCTTATCGAAAGATAATTCCCTATAGGGACCATTCTCATCTAAAAGTACATGAGACCTCATCTTAAATATTTTACTTCCGTCATTGAGAAAACGATTCATTTTCCTTCAGAGGTAAAATTTCTTTATATAAGATGAGAACACTTCAGAAATTATGTATGAGTGCTTGTCAAATTAATCATTAACTTCTAGTTTCATTCCCTGTGCCTTCATTCATTTCAAAGAGAAGACCATTATAATGTAGGAAGGATGCCAAGTTTGTCTTCGTCAATTGTCAAAACTAAAACAAAACTAACAGATGATATTTTTGTCGATTCATACACTCCGCCCATCACAAACCACGTCTTTTGTAATAAATTATTATTGGCCTATTAAAATTAGTTTCCAAACGAGAGATGAACAGGAAATGTAATCGCCATAATTGCCTGATTGGATGTACGCACACTCACAGGCAGAAAATCAGTCCTTTCAGTGGCTCCTTCCTATTATAAACCAGAGTCATTCTAAACCAAAGCAGAGCTTCTATACCCTTCAGCCAAGTGCCTGTCTGATCATAACAAGTATCAATCAATTACATTGATAGATATTAAAAGCAATTCATACCCTTCGTTTTCATTCCTTCAAACACTTTCGAATGTAACCAACCACGGCTCATTTCCTTCATGTCCACACTCCTCTTCTGTTCCAGATCTAGTCGTCGGAGAACGCTCTTCCGAACTCCGTTTAGCATAGTCGTGAAACTCTTTTTGTAAGTGCCCTGAAGTCTTGGTGCAAAGGATAGCGTAGATACACCCTATATACATCAAGCTAAGATCGTGTGGGCTCCTCTACCATGTCTCGAAATCATTTCCTGCTGAAATGGAAAATCTTTCCAGTCATTTCTATCGTTTTTCAAACTGTCTTCCGAATAACTTTTTGTGAGGGTGAATTATTCTGGTGTGGTGACGAGCAAGAAGAAGTATTGGCAGCAGTCAATGGACGAAATGTTTCTGTGAGATTTAATCTGGCAAATCCATTGATTGAGAATCAACCTGTAGTGTGGGCAAAATGGACAACATCGGATAATCGGCTATTAGACAATATCGACAGAACATCTGATAATCAAGGACGTTATAGTTTGACAAAAGAGACGGGAGAAAATACTATTGACTTGTTTATTGCATTTACTGAACTGAGTGATTCTGGAATGCATGTCGTTAAGATTCATAATGGGGCACAATCACTTTGCACTATTGCCTTTTTCAATTTAACAATTGAAGGTACAGAACCTATCTGTTCAACTTTGTTTGACCAAGAGACTCAGAGGGTACAGATGTCTTGTGAGTGGGTGCAGGACAACTTATTAGGGGATCAAGTACAACTTTTGGCAGGAAATCAGGTTGTGTATGAGTATGAGTATGAGACTCTGTCGATGAATATTGATGGCGATTTTAATTTAACCAACAAACTCAGCATTTACCTTCCTCTTGATAACGTATATGATAACCAAGTTGTGCCGAGCATGTGTCTTATTTCTAATAAAAAAGGATCTGTCAATAAGACGTGTACATTTCTACCAATACAAGACCACACTCTTCGTTCTGTTTTTGAATGTTGCACCACAGCAGAAGCCGACGCTGTCAAGTTTTGGTACAATAATGGTAGCAATTTGCTTCCACTCATTCTTACCGACAAGTTGTCCTTTATTCATGTGGGACACTATTCTTTCTTCTGCGGTGTACAGGGTGAAAATAGCTTAGTGTTTTTGCATAGCATTGAAAATCTTAATCTTGTGGAAGGCATAGAGTACAACATTTCCTTGTCAGCATTAGGCCTAACTGAAGGATTTAACAAATCTGATGAGAATTTAAGGTGTGAGAACATCTCTTTTGAGGTTACAAATATCGAGAAAACTGACACACACCACCAAGAAGAAAATCAAGAATTGAACATGATGACCCCCAATACTGAAACAATAGAAACTACTTTGTCGTCAGAATTGTATAAAGCGACATGGGTTTGGGTAATAGTAGTGCTTTCTATAGTATTTTGCTTTGCAACTGGCGCTGTCATCTGTTACTACATTGTTTCCAGAAAATGTCGACACCACATTGGAAAAGAGATAAATTATGCGATCCAAATGGATTCCACGGTAGCAATTGGTGACACTGGTGCAGAGTCTGAAGACATGGGGAACTTACAGATACAAGCCCGTCAAGGCCGTCGGGATTCTGAACTTCGAGGAGCTAGTGCTCTTCAGGGTTCAATAGATCAGGGAAGGCACAAACAAAACGAAGTCAGAAAGACTCCCATTTCCAACCACCAGGGTGGACCTCCCAGCCTACATTCGCAGCGCCAACATGGAGAGCCTGAGAGTAGTTGTTTTGCTCTTCGCCCTACCAATCCCTCTTCGAATCGGGAAGATCATATGGGTGCCATCGGACGCATTACTAGTGGTCCTGACACAAACCCTGATAAGCATATTAGACATGATCTTGCTAGTGGGCCATACCCTGACACTACGTATAGTTCAGTGGACGATGTCAAAGGCACCTCTGAAGAACAGCGGCCTTCAGATGCATCGTCTTTCCCATATGCCCATCCATCTCCCAAGGATCACTTCCATATGAAAGCATCAACGACTTCTTCTTCTTCGTTTAAATCAGGCAGATCACAACAAAATGCATCGATGGCGAGTATGGCGAGAGTTCTAGGAGTAGACGCGGATGTAGATGCATTGTACAGCAAACCGGACATGATCCGAAAGACCAACAAAATGACCCATTCGGATTCAGATAATGACGCCTCAAGGCCTCCGGGTACCAACACCGTTAGCTACTCCGGTCGCAACTCAGGTCAAGACACCCGCGTTCTAGAACGTGGCTCAGATTCCCTGTTCCCGACCCATGCTGAATTCAGTGGTAACATGGTTGATAATCCCACTGACGAATTGACGGATGGAGGAGAATTGTATATTAATGCATCCGCTCATTCATTTTCCTGAAGAACTCATTGTCCTTTGTCATTTTGTGTGTCTTCTTTAAAGGGATCCGGTAACTTTGTCTTAGACCCTTTGACAAAATCCTTGATTTAGCTCATGCTGCAATGGTAATTATAAACCTTTAGGTCAGTCAGGAACCCCATAACTTTTACAAGCCGATCGCTTGTCTGATTATCAAGATATTTATGATTGAAAATCGATATCAAATTGTGCGTTTGGCAAACGGTTTTCATAACACTAACAGTCTGTTGGGGAAAACGAGTTTGGTAAAACCGGTCACTCAAAGGTTTTTACTTTTTTGAGGCACTTCTTGGCCATTTTGAAGCGCAATTTGTTTAGGGCTTCAATATAACATCATATCACAGACACTGATAACACGTAGGGCCGTGCATCTCAGATTTAACATAGTTAAAGGTTCACTTTAAAATACATTACTTACAAGCATTTTCTCTGTAGAACAAATAACACATCGAGTAGCTTTATATCACCCACATTTTTTCTGGAATTGCAGATTGAGTATTGACATAAGGACAAACGGTCTAATTGATAGTGAAATAGTTTGAAATTTGAATCCATTTATGCCCGTGTTGTGTTTTCAATGTAAGTGATAAATGTTGTTACATAAATCTTTTTATTAACCCTCAAATATTTAGCTGCACAAATTCACCAAACCCTGGTAAAATCTATAAGGATTATACAAGGTTCTCACTGTGTACAGGTAATATAAAAACAGAAAATATAAATGAGAAATCTCTTTATATCTTTGTAGTAATTTCATTAAGATATTGATTGTTTTATTGGGAAAGATTTTAATCGTTTGTTTTCACGTGTATTGTGTTCTAATAGGCAGATCACCCTACAAAACTCACACAAATATGGGTGTGTGCGTGCGAATGTGTGCGTGTGCGCGTGAGAGAGTGAGTGTGTGTGTGTGTGTGTGTGCGTGTGCGTGTGTGTGTGTGTGAGAGCGTGTAACAATACTTTGAAATATCAGTATCTGCACAATGTAGTCATATTTCGTATACTTTGGCTGTAGCCATTATCATCATCATGGAAAATGACTGTTGTAAGTAATCTAGAATAATGTACTGTACAAGAATCTCTCAAAATTGTAGCGTTACCTTCCAATCATAGTCATGTATCTTAATGCAAGCCGCTTTTGATCAGGTTCCATATTCATAACACTTCTTACATTTTGCTTTACATGTAGATGGTTCACAACTAGGCTAATGTTTAGGAATATAGCCCAGATGTATTATTCATAGATGTAGAAACAAATAAAATAAACACGAAAGTTATGTACAGTCAAACCTGCTTTAGTGACCACCTGTCTACAAAGACCACCTGTCTACAAAGGACAGGTTTTTTGTTTCCCTTGAAAATGGTTTCTCATTGAATCATGTACTAAAGGAACCTGTCTACAAAGGCCACTTTTTGTGTTTCGGCTTGGGCGGTCGCTATAGACAGGTTTGACTGTATATATCCCGTATATATGCAGTGATTGAGGGAGTCAATGTACTTGGCATTCACATGACCAAGGACAAAAAGAAAGTGTCCATGGAAAGATAAATGGGTAAACAGCACACAATTACTTATATAAATAACCTTTCAAAACTCCTAGTTTCGTGATAAGATCTTTTTAATTGCTGTTAATAGTCATGATGAAAGTCAATCAATCGTTCTCATGTTTATAGATGAAAGCGACGTGTCTTCATTCCCACGAAAAGTAAATGGATAATAATTTCGTGTATAAATAGTCTCCGGAAGTACTCATAAATAAGGTGCCGAAGGAGAGGCTAATAAATAATGTAACTTTTAGTTTTATTTTAAGACATTTGGATCTATGTATGAATGGCGAAGCTCTGTGAATCGGCGACTGTCTTTCAAACGTTGTTAGTTGTCAGAGTCAGAGTCAATAGGGACTTTTAGATTTGCGAGGACTGAGACGTGTGACGTCCATTCAAGGCAGTGCATTAAAAGGACGTCGACCGTAGCAATCCCCATTGTCTTCGTGCGAATCTAAAAGTCCCTATTAAACTGTATATGACGTATATATAACAAACAATAACAAGTTAGATCCATACAGGCGTACAATTAAAACCAGTTGACAAAGAGAGAGAGGGAGAGAGGAGGCAGAGAGGTACATGGTGATTTTGATCATTAGAAATATGAATATGCAATGGTTCTACTGTCATTAAAAGAAAATGATTTATAAATTAGAATTTTCATATGACGTAAGAATGAACATTACTTGATCGGGATAAGCAAAAATAGATAAAGCTCATAAATGCCTTTAAAAAAAAAAGGTAAATCGTTGAAGTATATGTACATTCTAATTAATGAACAGTCTAGGATCTGGGGGCTGGATAGCAGGGGGAGGTATTGTCGGGCGCGGAGAATTTATCGGACAAGCCTGAAAAATAATCCAGGCCAAGCCAAGGAGGACCAACGTGATTTCTTAAATCATATATCGTTGATTAATTTTTTTTATAAAAACAATTCGGGAGGAAATATCAACTAACGCCGCTTGAAAGGCCAAGAAAAATGCTATCATGTATATCGTATGATTCAAGATGAGAGAAAATTAAACAATGCAAACCAATGAATTGCAATTTTAAAGTAATTCAACAGGCTTCTTGTTTAAAGGGGTTGGATATCTTTGTCTCAGATTCTAAAATAAATTCCAGGATATAGCTCATGCTGGAATCATAATTATAAACCTTTAAGTCAGTCAGGAATCCCATGACTTTTACAAAGCCGATCGCCTGTCTGATTATCAATACAGTGCGGCCCAGAAAAAACGAAACCGAGAATTATCGATGTTTTATCATAACTTAATCACAATTATAATTAATAAATGACACATATTTGTAAAGCTTAGATCCTCTTCTTTCATTTAATGCAACTCATATGATGCATATTTGTGATATGAGTGATTAAAAGCAATTGGAAGGAATAAAACCAAAAAGTCATTTGGCGGGCGGTATCTGAATTTTGAAGAAAAATTCACATTTCTAGAAAGTTCATTTTCTGCTCTTTCATATTACACCTCAATCAAGAAAAATGAGCCAGGAAAAACAAAGTTCTGTTTGTTTAAAGTGATGCTTGCATTTCCATAATTTGATGAAACGAATTCGTTTTCACTTGATGCCTGCCGTAGCAACGAACGGAATTGACAAAAGACTTAACTCCGTTTCGTTGACGATCAGACATAGACGAAAGACTTCATGCATGGCTTTTTTGACGCACTTCATGATCATATTGAGGTTTTTTTTTGTAAGGCTTTAATATTACACCATATCACAGGCACTGATAACACGTAGGCCGTGCATCTCAGATTTGTAAAACTAAAAAACATTGTTAAATAATGAACATTTAAACAAATACATGTACCGACAATAATTGTGACGTGATTGAGATTAGAGCACAGGCTTTTTTGAAGCACTTCATGAACATATTGAGTTTTTTTGTAAGGCTTTAATATTACACCACGTCACAGGCACTGATAACACGTAGGCCAAGCATCACAGATTTGTATAACTGAAAACATTGTGAAACAATGAACATTCAAACAAATACATGTACCGACAATGACTATGACGTGTTTGAGATTAGAGCATAGGCTGAATTTTGTTAGTCATTTTAATAAACTTTGTATAACTTCTTAGTTGTATCTTTCTGCTTTTGTTTTCATTAACGCCCCTGGAGAACCGGTTTCGCTTTTGCATAATAATCATGATGATATATTGATCATTGTTCACATTTCAACATTATTTGACAGGGTGATAATGTAAGTTATAATGCTTGTTTTGACATGTATTGAATGATTAAGAGATGGTATGAATATGGGGTGTGTCTAATACCTCAGGGCACACAGGCGAGACCGAAACCAAACCGATAATAGATGGAACAACAAAATGCTTGACCCTTAATAACCAGGAATCGGTCAGTTTGGGCCAGTTTGTGATCAGGCTGGGGATGTGACTGAGATTTCACGAGTGATCCGATGTGCACTATCTGCTCAATTGGAACCCGTTTATTAACATAAATGGGATTTTAAATCGAAAATACGCGATACCAAGTAGCACAAATACGATAGGCACAAAACTTTAATCTGAAGGTTGATCTGATACCAGATAGGTTCTACATTTGACCTAGTCACCTTGTGGCATGTCCCTGATTTAAACCTGACACTCAAAAGATATTCTTCATGTTTTATACGTGAAATGATCACACTCAATGTTCAAGGGGGCGTGATGTCTCAGTGGTAGAGGTGTCGTGGCCGTGCGGATATGTCACCGGACTGTGGATCACAAGGTCTGCAGTTCGAGTCCGGCCGCGGCACTAATGTCCTTTGGCAAGATATTAATCTACATTTGCCACACTCGACCCAGGTGAGGTAAATGGGTACCTGGTAATATTATTCCTTGAAATACACTGTGCGCTGTTTACGGCTGACGGAGCTAAATATAGGATAATAAATTCTAAAGCTCTTTGGAATCGCATAGAGACGTACAATGTGATATGCGCTATACAAGAACCGAATATTATTATCATTTCTACACTGTAAAAAATAATTTGTTCATTGGTAATTTTTACGTATTTTTTCCATGTAGAATTTACTTGAAAACATTAGTTTTGCCACTTACGCACTAAATTTAAGTCTTGCTAACTCAAACTTTCAATTTAGTAGAACATACGTGGAATATTTAAGTAAAATCAAATACATAAAAACTTTAAGTAATTTCAGCTTGTATTAATTTAGTAATTTTAACTCAAAATCAGAAATTATACGTATTACTCAAACAATTTATGTTGATTATTCTTATCTTTTTAAAGTAAGGACCGATGCAGTGCGTAATAGAAATATTTACATAATTTATAAATATTCATTAAGACCAAATTAAACTCTTTTTTAAATAAAACAATTCTTTTTTGTGGTTGAATGAAAATTTAAGGACTTTAAAACATTTAATAATTTAGACAATTTTTAATTGTTACCCAGTTCAAAACAAATCAAAACTTGATATTTCAAGAAATTGTCAACCAATTTTCCTTTTAAGATGCTACGATCAAGTATATATAAAATTTGGAGCCTTTCAATATGTGTCGAATTGAAGCGTATGTAAATCTTAAATAGAAGTAGTGTTAGTGATTAGTGATTAATCTTAAATAGAAGTAGTGAATGATTAGTGGATGTTACTTGTTAGATTAGATGGGTAGCAAATCGTGCAATATGTAATCCTATCATAGCTTTTTTTTAATTATCTAAAATGATTACAATACTTAAATTATTTACGTTAATGTAACTCGATTTAACTGAGTAAAAATGTATTCAGCAAAATAAGTAAATTCTACTTAAGATGCCGTAGGTAATATTTACTTAATAAAAATAAGGCAATTCTTTTCCTCAATTTTATTGAGTTATTTCGACTATTATTTTGTTACAGTGTATTAGAGCAATGGCCTCGTGCTATTTGGCAATGCATCATTACCAAGTCCCGAGGAGAACGTAAAGCCGTCGGTCTCCTGGTAGGTTTACTTACAAGCAAACATACGCTTTCTTAGCAAGTCAGGTAAAAACAATCATCATCAAGCCTAGCAGGATAGACCCTACTGAATATTGTAGTATAGGTCTATACCGAGGAAGCGAATTAGGTCGTGTACTGTAGGACGTGGAGGGTTGTAGTAATAGTTTATTTATCACCCTGTTAAGATCATGTACACTTTCGGTAGGCCCTCAATAATTGTCTTTGCGTCAAATTTCCTCAATTTGTGATGATGAATAGAAAGATATTAGCAATACTAACTACCACAAAGAAGTAGTATTTTGATTTCTTTAAAAGAAATTATATTTCGCATATACATCTGACGGATTCTCAATGTTATGAAAAATGAAACAGCAACTTGTTCTTAACAGGTGGCAGGTGCTCTCATGAAGATTTTTAAAAAAACTTTAAAATTAGGTTGTATCAAGAGAGATCCTAAAGATAGCAAGTTTTTAACCGAAAGTGATTTCCATATTCACGTATAAACACGTGTAGCTTAAAATAGATGAAATGTCTCAAGACAACTCTTTTGTAAATACAATTTTGTATCGTCACATCCCAATCCAATAATGGAAAAAATAAAACAAAACAAAACAAGAAACCTGGGCCGTAAGCGGGATTAAAAAGAAATCCTAGTGCTTTTACGTACTAAACATATGGACAATTTATCATTTAGCTGTTCCAAAAATAACCAGTGTTTGTAAAATCACTTTTTTGAAGTACTCTGCCCGAGGTTTAATACAGATTATAGAATAACAACTCCGACGCAGGAACAGATATGTGTTTACCTGCTTTCTCATTATTAATGGTTATTAAGTATTGTGTATTTCCGTACTAATATAGCATTGCTCCCACTCCGCCGTTTTTTAAATTTGTTTATTAAACAAAATATTGCCCAGTGCGACACTGCAAAAAGTCCCATCCGCAGGTACTTACGTATACGATGGAGGCGCCACGATGCAGTATCGCTTCCCAAAGGTGTGCTACCGAACGTGATCTGCATGGAAAGAAGATTTTGTTCTTTTCCAATATCACCTATATGATATGCCGTAGGATAACGCCGGTCAATTTTATTTGCAACACTTCTTAATTTATTATGCCTAAGGGTCACTTGTAACAATGAATGCGTCAGCTTGATCATATTTACAAACAGTATTCTATATACATATATAGGCCTATGTGGACGTACATGGGAAATTCACAACAACAAAAAAATCACAAAGTTCTTTTTTTCAAATATGTATTTATTTGTTGTCATATGTGCGACACATATCTTCATCATAAACGTCGGGACATAACCCACGAATTAGTTATCTAGCTAAAATATTGGAGATTCGGATTTCCTTTCGCAAATAATACATTAAAATTCCAGCATATCTGAATGATTCCCTCACTGATAATCTTTTGACGTTTGTATTTATGAAAACATAAAGCTAAGTAAATATTATTATTGTTACTACTACTGCTTCTACAACAACAACAACAACAACAACATCAACAACTACTTCTACTACTTCTACTACTACTACTACTACTATTACTACTACTACTACTACTACTTCTATTACTACGACTACTACTACAACTTTTATCATCATCATCACCATCACCATTTTTATCACTGTATGAATCATCCATTTTCGCCATCTCCGTCTGTTTGGTCTCTATACAGAGCAGAGACAAAAGGTTGGTTGAATCAGGCTACATAATTATAGACCTACACTATTACAGTCGAACCTATTTATACCGTACAATCAATATTCATAAGCTACAAGCCCTTGCTCAAACTTCATTTCCTTTTAATTCCAAGTTTGATGAAGGAATCGAGTCTGAAAGAATAAAGCCCTTCCTGATTCGATGTAATCCTTTGAAATTAGAACGAATAATGAGTAAGAGGATTCAAGAGTTTGCCCGACCTTAGTTCAGCAGTCCAGGGGAGTGTTTCACAAAGACTAAGATCAACTTTAAGTCGGACTTAACTATAGCAGGCGGTTCATGCCAATATTTCTCCTCATCATTTTCTTGGCATTAGTTCCTCAAGGGACGTACAAATCATGGTAACAAATCTACAGAATTTTCATTTGTTGATAGACCATTATTGAAGGAAAAAATATTATCTAAAGATCATAATTGAGAGACCAATGGTGAGAGCAACCAGTGGCATGAATGGCCTGCCATAGTTAAGTCCAACTTAAAGTTGATCTTAGTCTTTGTGAAACACCCCCGAATGCCATCGAAGAGAAATACAGCCTTAGCTAGAGAAGCAGACTCGTGAACGGATAGAAAGTAAGAAATTAATGAAATTGTGAAAGTTGTAATCGCTTTAAGTAGGCTGAATCTGAATTTCAAATGGGCTGTATCAGAAATGTTAGTGTGATGTATTTTCTGACAACTTTCTGATATGTTCCAAAACACAAAATTACATAAATAAAATGTCAATTTTTCAACTCAGAAGGGCTTTTCATTTTAGGGGAAAAAAAAAAGAAGAAATTAATTACATTTGTACATAACAAACGGGAGAGATGGCATTGACTACGTCAAAACTACCTACCACACTGAATTGTCATTAGCTTCAAAGTTATCACACAAAACACACTTACTGATTTGATTATATTGTGAAATTAGGATATTCTGCATCAAATGTACGTATGAATTCGTTGTCAAATACAATAAAACAATTACCTTAAGATTTTTTTTCGCAAGATGGTTAAACAATTTCACTGGACATTTATTCTTAGTTTCTCTTGATCTCATTTTGTTTGTATAATATCATTATTAGTATTATCATTTATTATTGTTATTATAATTTTTTTTTTGGGGGGGGGAGGGGTATTTTGCATGTCTGTTTTAACCGGGTGTTTCAATGGTTAAAATGCCATGTGTTTTAATAATCAGGGAATCTGAGGGTATCAAACCCGATCGTAACTATAATAATTTGGAGAAAAAAATAACTTAAGGCAATGCCAACGGCCTCGTCTGTCACCTTTTGAAACGTATATTACAATGACGGATTACGTAATCCGAATATGACTTCGATGTGATATACAATGGGGTATTGACATTGCCTTAAGCTTGAGTAAAGTTATCAAAAGGAGTTGCGATCGTGTGATCTAGAAACTACAATAATATTTCAACATATCGCCATTTTACCTTGTTTTTATCCACAGTTCTGCTTGTTAAAAATTACTGAAATTAAGAAAGAAAAATGTGTGTTTATATTAACCCTAAAGCATTTCATGTACAGGAAAATATCAAATATCAAATAACATGGAACCCCCTCCTCTGCATGTCAAAAAAAATCCGGACGAAAAACTGGAAATCAAATTTTCTTTTCCTAAAATGTTACTAAGGCCTTAGTGATTCATAATATACAATGATTGTAATGAGCAAATGAATGAAGCTAGCAGTATTATGTCTTTAGTTGGCCAGGGGGAATTAGACATTTTGTAGATTTCATTTGATTTCTAATTATGAAATGAAGTCTCCCTTACTTGGAGGCGCCTCTTTCAGCAACTTTTGATTTGCTCTCGACCTTCAAGACTCATCTGCGTGGTGCAGTGGGAGACATATCACAACGACCCATTTCTATCACCTATCTTTATTAACTGTTGTATGCTGGGGCGCCGCTAGAGGTGCCTGTGTGTGTGTTTGTGTGTGTGTGTGTGTGTGTGGGGGGGGGGGGGGCTGAGTGGATGTAATTGTAGGAGTGTATGTATATGATTGTGTGTGTGTATGGGGGGGGGGGACATCTTATTCTACCGATAATCCACAAAAACCAAATGTCAAATTATTTTCTCCTGGATTTCCTGTTATAATACAATTAGGTGCGCGAATCAATTTCTTTTTTGTCGGGGGGGGGGGGGGAGACTTTGGTCAAAAGTGCGAAATTTGAATGATTTGTCATTACCTGTGGAGGAGGGGGCGATATGACGAAACATTTGATCAAGCTTTACAGCGACCTAGCGGGGAGGGGTCCACGTGGGCATATCACTCCGCCTCCGAAGAAGATTTGGCATTTTGCAAACTTGAAACTTTGCAATCTAGCAATTGGCCAGGTTCAATAGAGACCACTCGAGAACGATTTGCATTGCAACTGCACTACCTGAACATTAAGTTGTAATCCTTTAGCCATTATTTGTCATGAATTTAGGGAGCTTTATTACTTGGTCAAAATTTTCTGCAGACGACCCCTTCTGGAACATTTTCGGGGGGGGGGGTTCAATTCTCATCGGTACCAGCCATATGACAACTATTGCTAATAAACACTTTTTATTCTAAATTACTTTCAAATATCAAAGGCAAATGACAGCGTATGTACCCGACGGAAATCACGTTTTCATGCCGCTTTTAGAGCTCCTTATCCATCATTTTCACATCCCTTCGAATCATTACTCCGATTTGTATATTTTTAGGTTGAACTGCAAGCTTTTTCGAGTCAGAGCGGGAGAGAGAGAGAGAAACAACCCCGAAAGAGAATTCATTTTTGTTGAGATAAAAAGAAATAAGAGGTATTACAAAAAAGCGCTATTGAGGGCTTCGGAGCTCGGAACTTTTCACAAACTTGACATATTCACTTGATATATTAACCGTTAACTTACTGTGCAATCTTTCAAAGTTTTATGTGTCCTCGGGAGAGCTGCTCCTGGGTGCGTGACATTTAAAGGGAAGCTAAAATCATCAAGAGTAAGTGTCACGTCTTTTAAAATAGTTTCTTTAACCTCAATCATATCTTTTAACAAAATGGACATCACTTGCGGGCGACAGTGACGATGACGATGAGGAACATGATGACGTAGACTGTCCTATTTCAAGATCCAGCCCTGGGGAATAAGGTCAACGACAAGAATAATGACCATACATCTTTCCTCGATGTATATATTGCCTGATAGATGTACTGAATGACCAATCGAAGTTATATGATAATAATTGGGGGTGGGGGCTTAGGGCGCTTTGCGTGCGGGAGAGAGGGGAGGGGGCGGGGGGGGGGGGGGGAGAGGGCTTGGGATTTGTATCATTCATTTTGTACACTAGCCCCTCTCAACGCTTTGTGGCTAGTAAAGCTCTTTATTGTTGTCAATTGTAAATGTTTCGCCAAGGTTTATCGGTGCCTGTGGTTGTGTGGTATATCCGTGAAACGGACACGGTCGAATGCTGGTGAGCGCCTTTAAAACAGGTCGTATCAGCCAGTTGCAGAAATCGCGAAAACGTTGCGTCCAACTGACTAGAATAAATGAAATAAACGAGAATTTTTTTTTGAAATTGTTTCAAAACATTTTCCCATGATATATCCTCTATGCTACTACATTCTCTGGGTGTTCTTGTGTGTCGTGCATTTTATGCATTTAAAAACACGAATAAGACAACTGCATGTAGTTTCATATACCATATAACAAAAGAATGACTGACATAATTTGTCCCCCCCCCCTTTTTTTAAAACAAACATTCCCTTATGGTCGACCAATGTCCTAAGAACTTTTTTAAAGCTCAGGACTTGATAAATTGACGGTTTTAGCCAGACGATAACTAATGGCTGTTATAACCTTTTATAAAGACTTCATCTAGGGGAAATTCCCGTCGTTCGTCCCTCTACAGGTAACGTCATTAGGAGGCCATAAATCATGGTCAACAACCAAAACACTTCTAAAATGATCCCCCGGTAAAGGTATACGCGAGGAGGAACGATGGTCAAATCGGAACAGGGGGCGGAGAGGAATAACTTTGAATGGGGGAAGGGGTAAGGGCAGGCGCGGATCGAGGATTTCTTAGGGGAGGGGGCCCAACTTTCTTCTTTTTTTTTTTGCTCCCGAAAATTTGAAAATCGCGCCGGCCGAAAACCGAAAAGTCGCTCAGTGGGGGGGGGGGGGGGGGGGGGGGGGGGGGGGGGGGGGGTAAGCGGACACTATTTTTTTTGGAGTCCAAAAAAAAATCGCAACGACTCAACCAGCCGAAAAGTCGCTCAGTGGGGGGGGGGGGGGGGGGGGGGTAGTGAGCACATTTTTTTTTTTTTTTGAGCGCCAGGGTAAAAATCGCGTGATTTTTCATGATTTTTTTTCTCAAGGAGGGGGGGGGGGGCCGGGCCCCCCCCTGGATCCGCCACTGGGTAAGGGGGACTCGGAACGGAGAGGGGGGGGGGGGGGGGGGGCGTCATAGGTGTCTGTAGTTGATTTGCCATTTTACATTTTTTTAATCATCTGTAAAGGAGGTAAATTCACCATGGGTAAAACCATGGACCTGGTTAAAACACGACTGACAACAGAGTATCAGCTAACTTAACCAACAAATCTACATTGGGGAGAAAAGTAAACAAGCTCAGCAAAATAAATTGGGCTAATCTTTTACGAGCTTAACTCAGACGGTAGTAGTAGTAGTAGTAGTAGTAGTAGTAGTAGTAGTAGTAGTAGTAGTAGTAGTAGTAGTAAGGGTAGTAGTAGTAGTAGTAAGGGTAGTAGTAGTAGAAGTAGTAGTATAGTAGTAGTAGTAGTACAAGTAGTAGTACATGTAGTAATACATGTAGTAGAATATCTAGTTGTAGGTACAGCAGCATTTATTATTGGTAAGAGTGGTGAATGTATTGGTATTACATAGTGTTTATATTAAGAAGAAAATAATAAAATAATAATATAAACAGCAGAGTAAAAACTACAAAGTATACAAAGAAACAAAGTAAGAGTTATGATCCATTTAATCCTAAATCACAGTCCATCTATATCATTTGGTCATCAAATATTGTCTATTATTACGTTGGCAAGGATGAGATTTAAATCTAGAGTACTTTCAATGATTTTGGTCATAAAACCTGCTACTAAAAGTCATAATTAGCAGTTAAACAATTCATCACTATAACAATCAGTACCAGAACTCCATACATAATTATGTAAAGTAGTTGTAATAAAAATATACAAATTCAATAAAAATAACATTACCAGCTACATGATATTCTCTATCTATCTCCTAAATACAACAACAATATCGGATGTTGGTCAATGCCTTTCAATGTCTAAAAGATAAACATTATGAATATAAGTGCAAAAAATCCCTTAAATACCACAAATTTAGAAAGTGTTTGTTATTATTAAACCATTCAACCCTGTTAACATTTTTTTACACATTAAAATAACTGTATAATGATACATCTTCTCTATTCAAGCAATACGGTGTACATTGTACGCCAACAGCATAACATTGATTAAAGTGTGAATATTTTCCATTCTGTACCGTGCGGTCTGCTCATTTGAAAAACAGAAAAACAATTTTTATCCAATGATAATTGTGCCAATACATTTCTCTGTTAAATAATCATTTCAGGTCATGTTACATGGCAGTTGGTAACAAAAGAATGAGATATTTTGAACGCAGAATGAATACAACAGGGCAAATGAATAAGAAGGAAACAGAATGTGAAAAGAAAACAATTTGAAGGGAAAAGAATAAGAAAGGAAAATAATATGAAGGGAAACGAATATGAAAGGACAAGAATACAAAGAGAAAAGAATGGGAAGGGAAAAGAATACATAGAGAAAAGAATAAGAAAGGAAAAGAATACATAGAGAAAATAATAAGAAAGGAAAGAATGTGAAGGGAAAAGAATGTGAAGGGAAATGAATATGAAGAGAAAGAAATAAGCAGGGAAAAAACTTTTTGAGAAAGAATGGGAGATAGAAACAGAAAGAAAGGGGGAGAGGTCAGGGTAAAGAAAATGGGGGGAAAAATGAGAAGAGGGGGGGGGGGGGAGAGAGAGAGAGAGAGAGAATAATCTTTATAACAATGCATTTATATACTTTACATCAAGTTAACACAATCAGGATGGTTACAGAAAACATCTTGAAAGGAAACCATGAAAAAATAATTACAATCTCTGATAAGAATCATACTACACTAATATGCAATCACACATCCAAGTACTATGTTTACCAACATTGGAATGTTAAAGATCACATTTACAGAACTTTACATCATATAACTCACAGAATAAACCAGCTAAGAGTTTCATTACAAGTCAAGTATCAATACTTCTTTCGGTCACATCACTGCCAAGCATTCCATGTTTATTAGAACCTGTTGAAAGCTATACACATACTTTTCCTTCCAACTGCACGTATACAGGCTAAAAGCATCGAGGTGCTTCTTGTACTGTTTTCATATTCCCTTCCGAAAAAGGATCGATTCTGGACTTTGTCTGGTGTGATAGCTACCCACTCGATCCACAAATCATGCTGGCTTTCATATTCATTTACAGCAGCTAGATCACATCACATCTGATATGCATCTTTGTTTTTCGAGTGTCAATGAATTCTTGCCTAATATCTTGTTGACCAAATTAAGCCATCCATGAGAGAAGTCTTGACATTCATTAAGTTGTGCGGATAAAGTTCACACTAAGCAAAATCCACTTACAATCTGGACCAAATTTGGACTAAATCCGTACTCAACCCACCCCTCGCAGTGGGTCGAGAATTCTGCATCCAGTGCGGATTGAAATGATACTGATACCATTCACACTAGATTTTATGTCTGAACTGAATCCCGACCAAGTCCGGACTTAACACTCCTCTCCCTCTAGTATGAAAGGGGTTTTAGAGATGACAAATCTTGGCCCTCTTGTGTGACTACAAGAAAAAAAATTGAAATCACTACCCCTGAACTAACATGCCTGACAACCGTCAATCAGATTTGCTAATATAATATCAATCACTCAGCTCATAGTTCTACCTGTCATATCCCGAGTACCTATAATTATGTCTTCTTTTTTGTCAATCCATGGTTTCTTATTTGCATTTTTTTGTCTGCGGAGGGACATTAATGTATCCTTTTATCACAGCGTTAAAAAGCACTTTACGCTCTCAGCACACATCATTTTGACAGAATTCCATATCAAAGTGTCACTCGGGAACAATTATAGTGTTTGATCACATGATGCTCAGGATGGAGATAAAAAACTGCTGCATTTCAATTTAAAGGCCATCTTTAAAACCTATGCAACAATGTGACTACACCGTTGCCATAAATTTGGAATAATTTGATGTTCTTTTCCCTCTTTTCAAGAAATTATTGTGACAATGTGATTTGTTTTTGATAGATAGAAAGTCTATATCTTCTCAGAACTTTATCGATGACTCTTTGTGAATGTTGAGATTGATCAATAAAGTTCTGAGAAGATATAAGCTTTATCTCTGAAGGATATAATATAAGTCATACGGTCACAATCATTTCATGATAAAGAGGTAACAAAAATATGTATATTTCAACTTTATGGGCAACAGTGTATAATTTTCCTAACTTTTGATATAAAGCGATATTCCCCGCTACTGAAAACGATTAAATGAATTATAAATAGAACTTGAAAAATTCAACTTCACTGCATCTAGCCCTCAAACAAAATTCAACAGCCTCCTCCCTTCTATGACAAAGTTTTTATCAAATTTCAGGGTTCTCACCTCAACACCAACTTTTAAAAATATTCCAATTAAATATTCCATTTAACTGCTTATGTAACCTAAGATATTATTATTTAACAAAGAAAACAAAGCATTGTTGGTAGTAGAATTATGCAGGTAATAAAGCACTC
Organism: Strongylocentrotus droebachiensis; assembly: GCA_035222895.1. Taxonomy (NCBI): domain Eukaryota; kingdom Metazoa; phylum Echinodermata; class Echinoidea; order Camarodonta; family Strongylocentrotidae; genus Strongylocentrotus; species Strongylocentrotus droebachiensis. The sequence goes on from JAVYIG010005662.1 coordinate 115,851, forward strand.
TGTGTGTTACTTCTAATATTGCAGCAAATGAAGAAAATGAAAAATTGTGTTCTACTCTTCATGAGGACATTTCTTGCGTACAATACACAAACAAGATTAAACTACATCAAATAACTTTAAGGATTTGTATGCATATTTTTTCCATTATGGAATAGACTAGTTTACTAACACATTCATACTATGGATGTTTCTTTACTGGAGACCTAGTGATAAGGTATTCCTTTAACCTTTAATTAATTAATTAACAACAATACTTGGAAACCAGTTTGCATACATTACGTGTTGCTATGTCGGGCAATCTTTTGGGTTGTCAAGAACAACCTTTCTTTAAAACGGTATGCATAACATTTTAATATCTTAGTAAACCGGTCTATGGCCTATATGGCTGACATTTCTCTTTATTGAAGTTGAAATAAAAATAATTTTTTCCCTTCTACGCTAGAAGGCAAATTCATTTTCAATGCTCAAGGTTTACAGAGTGGAATTACAAGAAAATTAATTTCCCTTCCAGTTTCCCCCAAGGAGAATTCACTTGCTACATTACTGTGCCCTTAGAAGAAAAATTAATTTGCTGGGAGGAATCTAGTGGTATCTTACAAGTACATCCTTGGTATTTTCATAATTACCTCATGTTGGAAAAAAATGGAACTCAAATGGATAATTTCATTAATATCATAAGATAATCAATCTGATATTTGTGCAAGTGAAGATCATTGAATTGCACTTAAGTTTTTTCTCAAAATCTTTAAAGACATATTGATAAAGAGTGGAAGCAAACAAAATCAAAATCAAAATAATAATGGTGCAAAGTATTACAAATATTTCAGATTAAATCATACCACTCGTCATGATATTGTGCGGTTCTCATTGCATAGGTAAACTGAGCCCTGGAAAACAAAACAAAACATCAATTTTATCAAATTTTTGGACAAAAGGACATTTAACCATTTCACATTTTATGCTTTTAATCTACTTTTTCTGCCTCCCGAGATTTGTAAGATATGCTATCAAAATTGAAATAAAGTCAAAATCATTTTAGGAATGCATGAATTCCCCTTTTCCTATCATTTCAAGTCTGCTGAGTTGAGCAATTCAATATGAATAAAATGCAATCTTGTCACGGTTAAAACCAATCACTTCAAGAACACTAAAGTGATGAAATGTACTCTTGTATAGAATCAGGTTTCACTTGGGAAATCATAAAGCATGAGGCACACAATACCAAATTGAAGGATGCCATTTGTTAAATTTCCCTGTGGTTATGTTATGGTTTATAGTTTTCACATTACCAAGTTAGAGTACTGGCCACTGAAGACAGCATGAAAAGTAAAGTTTTAATTTTCAAGAGTGGGCGCTACAGGTTTGCTTGACCGTTTGTTAACCTAAACATTCTCCAAGTTTCAAATTGAATTTTTTAATCTCTTATTAGAAATAGCAAACTTTTATTCAACTGTGAGCTAGTTCTGACCAATCCAACTCTCCTGGAAGCCACAAGAGTGTTGGCTTATACATTACTTAAAATACAGTTAACTCTCATATGGTTCTTGATATTAAGCAGATGATATTACACCACTGACTTGAAAAATCCATAGACATCATCGGGGAAAGACAATGACCTACTGAGATAGCATGGTATGTTCAGAGTTTTAAGGTACTCTATGAATAATTTAGTAATTGTATATGTACATCTAAATGGGTATCTCTACCAGCAGTTTGTTAAGCACAATGTGAAATTACAATTACAGTATTATACACGACAAGGTGACAATTTATCCACAGTCAATTTCACATATTAGTTGAATTCCTACCTCTACCCCAGGACCCAACCCTGCACCTAAACCTAATCCTAATATAAAACCAAAACTACATCCCTAACCCTTAGCTTACATCTTTAACAAAATAAAGCCTGAGGCAAGTGTCATCAGGGCCTACATGTATGTCGGATCTAAACAAAATTTCCTTATCACAAATTATGCATGTCTTTATTTACACGTTAATGTATAGAATATGGAATGTATATAAACTTCATTGAAATTTTTTGAAATGAGGTCTGCCAATGAAGTGTATAATCATGATTACCTTCATACCCAATCCTAAATTACTCCAGAAACAACTTTCACTGGCTTTCCTGTATTCCTAAACAGACAAACAAATACACCTATCCCTCTAGTAATGTCAATTAGTATCATAATAAAACATATTTATAGTGAGAAGTCACTCCCTGGTAAAACTACTGTAATTTCACTTAAACACAAACATTCACGAGTATGCATATCCAAGGAATACTAGTAACTTGCACATTGTTTAAAATATCCTAGGCTAAAAGACAAGAAAGAAAAAGACATGTCTATCGTATTGTAACATTAGTATTAAAAAAATGGAAGACTTTCATATTCAAATTCAAATATATACAATATATGTGGCACACATTTCATATATATTAAGATTGATATGATACAAAGTTAATAAAAACAAAACTAAAACACCAGTTCAGATATATACATTAGAATATCAGTAAAACCATGACTAGATTAGGATATATAATTTCCTACAGCTGCAAGACCCATATTTACTACCTATCTATCAATTATCTGTTAATTATTTCTTAACCCCTCACCTTCTGGAACCATATGGTGCAGGTATTAAACCTATATGGAATATGAGAATTCAGTAGTCCATAGGTAAATATTTATTCCTATATAAAACACATCATGATATTTCATATCTCTTAATGGTATGACAGAAAACTGAAAAGAAAAGGAAATCTTGCACTTTTAAAAAATTGAATTAAAAATTCATTTAAAAATTGGGAAAAGCAGTAAAGAAAATTGATGATGCATGGGTGGGTGCCCACACATCTTGTAAGAATTCAAAACAAAATGACTAAAATACCTTCTTGCAAAAAAGATTTCCTTTAAAATTAATGATAAAAAACAAGGTAAGACAAATTTTGGCAGTTATTACAATGATTTATCCATCACATTTGATTTGTTAATTAATCACACCAAGAATATAACTGGTGGAATTCCATTCTCCAACACCTGCATTTACCAAAATGACTGAGAATTGTTCTCTTTGTTCCAAGTTTCATCTTTTCAACAGTCTTGAGTTTCAAAGATTTCTAAAGTCTCTTCAAATCATTCTGATAAAAATGTATAATGTGATCGCTTATCATACACAATACCTTGGATAGTTACTAAAGATAATAAGAAAGAGAATGGCCCAAACCAGTTGAGAGAATACATACAAAATATATACATCTGTGCTTGCACACATGGCAAATTTTAAAGTGACTTGTCATCAAAACAAAATAAAAAATCAACAGGCATAATTGCTGAAACCATGTACATGTTCTAATAATATTTTCTTGAGACAAGGACAAATGCACTTCAAAAAACATTTCAAACAAGAGCTGTATAGTAACCAAGAACAACACCAATACACATGGGTTACCATAGTTGAATTGCAATGATATGTGGCCACAGTGTGTCTACTGTGTCACATGGTGTGAAAATAGTGTAAACACTGTTTTTTTAACCAAGTAAAAACCATGCAGTCTAGTCTGTGGCCACACGTTAGTGTGCACACTATGGTCCATATGCTACTAATTCGGTTAAATCAGATACTGGGTTTAAGATCACGTCTAACATAGGAAAACTTCGACCATAGAAAAAGTTGTTTGTTAACCCAATTTTTTAACAAAGGCTTCATCCCAGCTTCAAGTTAAAAGTTGAATAAAATATCAACCTTTTTTCCTTCTTTTTCTGTGGTCACACAGTGTGCTACTGTGTCACACAACACTGTGAAAATAGTATAAGAATAGCGTGAACACGGTGTATTCATAACATCACCACAGACAAAAAAAGGATCCGTTCTATGACCACACTGGTGTGTACACTTCAATTCTGTCTACGGCCACACAATAATGGAACGGGGCGTTGCAAGAAAGTTGTGATTGATTTCTAGTTGCAAAATTTGCTACTGATATTTGCATATTTTGATATTTGATATTTTCTTGCAACGCCACATAAGAGTCAATTTCATCCATTTACACAAGCTGTGTTTAATCATAGGTAACACAATGACAGTGGTCTAAATCTTGTTGGCTTGTACTCTATACTAATCACTGTTACAATTTAACCCTGATGCTTGGCTAAAAGTTTTTGTTCGAGATCAGATTTAACAGAAGAAGTCTGAGGTCAAGTTCAAGTACAAGTAAGTTTTCCTTTTTGTTAAAATTGATCTTTTGACCAAGGGTTGAGTTTAACTGAAGTGGTGGAATATGGACGTTTGTGTCAGACACTATGTTCTTCCAAGCCGGGCTGTTCATGGCTATCTTGTACATATTGGCTGATTCAAGATGTTGTGTATCAAACTTGTGAGATGCTGCTAGCTGATCTGCAAGACGCTGATCCCGTAATATCAATCGTTATCTCGGATTCTTGAGCTCTTTTCCAGAATACTTGCCAACTCTGTGACAGTTGATCACGATTCCTGCAGATATGTATGTGGATCCATGTTGTGGATGACCTGGCTGGGAATGAAGAACTTCTGAGTTGGCGACTAGCTGCTGGGCAAGGGCAAAGTCTTTGTCGATGTTATACACAATCCACTGTTCTTCCAAACCCTTGTGCTGTGCTCTGGAGTATGTGCCGACACTGTGAGACATGAATGAAAAAGGAGAGAGAAAGATGGAAATATCATACCAGGGAATATCGTCAAGTCAGTTTAGTTCATTCTTTATTCATTCTTCATTTACAAAGTATACAATGCATTTCAAAGTAAATACATCCTACATTAAATAAATTAATAAAATAAGAAGAATAAAAAAGCGCTTGATAGGTAATAGTCCAAAGAATTGGCAAGTTATAACATTAATATTTCTGTGGAAGATAAAAAGTGAGGTAAAAGTTAAAACGAAGGTGTTGGGGATATTGAATTAGCAATTCAAATTATAAACGACTGATAAATGATGAAAACCCATTACTTATAAGATAACAGGTATACTTTAATTCAATAATACATTTTTAAGTTACTTATGAAATGAATCAATACTCGTAATCCATTTCAGTTACATGGGCTCTGTGTATTGGCTGGATTGATGAAATCTTATTTTTTCTTTATGTAGTCTATTAAAAATTATCTACCCATTTTGTTTGGCAAATATCATACTCTTGCTGTACATCTTTAAGATGACGTGTCATGGTTTTGCTAGATTCTATGCAAATTCGACTTTTTGTCATTACCAAATCGCAAGCATGCTTTTAAGCAACTTTAAGCATGGTTTTGTAACTCTAAACCATACCCCACCCGAATTGTGTACATAATGGCTCTGCTGAAACAAATATTTGATTTGGGTCCAACTTCGCTCTGCGCCACAGTCATCATGAGTTTGGAAGAAAGCTCAATGAGATTCATGCATGACAAATTTCCACCTGATGGAAATGTGTTATTATTTCATTTATTTATTTCCACATCAAGATAAAAACGATATTATATAATCTTCAAATTGTGAACAAATACATGATACAATATTGAATTACAATAGTGATTCTCAAATAAAGTTGTATTGTATCTTCAAAAAGCTTGAGGAAATTATTCACATTTTTGATAATGTACAAGATAAAAAATAATCATAACCAGATGACCATAACTTTACAATCCTCACCATCATCATCATTATCATCAACACCTGCATTGCTATCATCACTATCAGCAATATCACCATTACCATTATTCATCATCACCATTGTTATAATAATTATCATTATTATAATGATCAACAACAAAATCATCAACAGCATCATCATCACTAATAACATCATCATCATCTTCATCAACAACATTAACATTTGCATTGTTATCATCACTATCAACAACATCACCATTACCATTATTTATCTTCACCATTGTAATCATAATCATCATCTTCACATCACCATAATCATCATCATCATCTTCTTCATCATCATCAGCATCACTAATAACACCATCATCAACAGCATTATCATCACTAATAACATCATCATCTTCATCATTAATAGTGCCATTGTCCTCAACATAATTATCATCATTACATGTGGAAGCACCTTGATCAAGCGGTTGCTCACTAGATTTTCTTTCAGTAAATTGAGGGTTCAAATCCAAGCCCAGTGTATATGTCCTTATACAAAGGCCTTTTATCTACAGTAGTCTCTCTTAACCCAAGAGTAGTAAAATCATACGAGGAAGGATCCATCTTGCTGTAATGCACTGTGCAAAGACCATCTATCTTATCATCATCATCTATACATCACAACTCTCTCACTTAAGGGGTTGGGTATCTTTGTCGCAGATTCTAAACACAATCCTGGACTAAGCTCATGCTGCAATCATAGTTATAAACCTTTCGGTCAGTCAGGGATCCCATGACATTTACAAGCTGATCGCCTGTCTGATTATCAAGATATTTATGATTGGAATTCGAAATTTTCAAACAACATTTTTCCCAAGGGTTATTATAACACTAAAGTCAATTGGAGAAAAGTAGTATGGTAAAACCGGTCACTCAAGGATTTTTACTTTTTTGAGGCATTTCATAATCATTTTGAAGCACAATTTGTTTAGTGCTTTAATATTACACCATATCACAGCCGCTGAAAACACGTAGGGCCGTGCATCTCAGATTTGTAAAACTGGAAAGAATGTTAAACATAATGCCTTTAAATGAGAGAACGATGTTAGATTTAGTGCATTAATCTGTTCATAACCCAGTCACATCGTCGAGACTAACACCAGACCCGACATCACAATTACATTACGCCAAATGGCAACAACAAAAAATCAGTCAATTTTGGAATCAGTCTGGAGTCGGTTCAGTCGTACGACCGAGCTATCAGTTTGAATGGCGGTTATGGAGTTCTTTCCTTCCCTGAGACTTTATGTACATAACACACCATCCAGGTCCACTATTTGTACTATTGATTCAGCTGAGTTCGGTAAATCTTCACGGTTTTCCATTTCAGCATAATGTTTTCCTCTACCTTTCGGCGGCAAATAACCTGCTCGTGCGGTTTATACCTTTCACAGAGAGCAGATCAAGTCTTATCATGGGGAACTGCATTGGATACACTCTGTTAATATTCAAGAATCAAATCACAGTCGTAAAATCTGAAAACGTGAGAGGCTATGACTTGATATAGTCAAACCTGCTTTTAAAAGCGCCCACCTGTCTATAAAGACCACGTTTTCTGTTTCCCTTGAATGTGGTTTCTCATTGAAACCTGTGTTAAAGGAACCTGTACATAGTGACCATCATCTGCCTTTGAAGGCCACTGTTCTTGTCTCCCTTGAGCAGTCTGTATACACAGGTTTCACGGTACCTATGTGTGGACCCTAACGATTTACATGAAATCAGGGAACATAAATCGTTTATTTAATGATTACTCAATTCTTTTCTTGGTATTTTAAAGAAATAAAACTCATTCACCATGACAGGTTCCCAGTAGGCATCAAGGAAATCTATCTTGTTTCAGATGACACCTTTACATGGCTCTTCACCCTACATGTAGATCTGACACTCTAGTACTTACAAAACTTCATCCAAAAGAAGAAGATTCTTGTAAGATTTATCTAAAAGATGCTTCCTCCAGTGCATTAATCTCAATTTGATTAACAATTTTAATCACACTTTACATAAACTACTCTTGACTTTCTGTAATCTGTAATCCTTCTTCAAAATCCATATTTCAATACCTATTTTCTTGGCAAATTAAGTTCACCTGCACTGCACTATTACTACATGTAAATCCACATCATAAGAAAGAAAGAAAAAGAAGGCATATGTTCATTTATCAAGCCCCTTCTCTTCATGATATTTACACCCTGAATTACTTTGATTTTCCTTGTGAATGGTCGTTCTGATTTCATTCCATTCAGATCAGTGACCATTATTGATTAATATTCTTCCCTCAACCCCTTTTAGGAACGGATGACATACAACATTAGTACAGCCATAGAGATTTTCCACGCTAATGAAAACTTCCAGAAGATTTACTTCCATATGATTTCTTTTCTAAAAGATGTCACTGCATATATAATTAAGTAATAATTCTTCTAACCTCTTATTTGCACAGAGTGACATATATTTATAATGCCAGTCTACAGCCCATGGAACATTATCCAGTTAAAACCCTCCTAAAGATCCTGAAGCTTAAAAATTCACCTAGAAATCATATGAAAAGAAATGCTAGGTGAATAGCTAGAAGAAAACAAAAATTGAAAGCTTTTTTTCCTTTTAATAGTAGCTCCCAGGAACATAGCAGGTCATTATGGTCATCATGGTCATTATTTTATCTGATTAATACTAAAGGGAATAAAAAGAATCTCATTACTCTAAATCTAAATATATCAAAAAATATATAAAAAACCTTTAATCTTCTGATTCAACGATCACATGAGCTATATAACATTGGGACAAATTTCAAAGCTCCATCTATTCTTGGCTTCACCTGTTTAGTTCTTCCCTTTCCTCATGATCGTTCATTGGAGCTATTTCTGAACTTTTGTAATGCTACCCACACGCTCATTTTTCCTTCCTTTATCCTAGATTTACTTCTTTTCATCAATGAAGGCATTTCATTCATGATCTCCTTGAGGTGTGAGCTCATTCTGCATCTTTCTATGTAGTACCTTGCACCTGCCATTCAAGATGGCGTGTGTGGGTGGGTGGGTGGGTTGTGCAGTGGGGGTGGGGGGGGGGGGTGTCAATGTTAAAGATAAAGTTGAGTTCTGGTCATGCGATTGCATTGTGAAAGAAAAGGTGTGGAATGGATCAAAAATAGTTGATCATGTAGCATGTAAGTATTGGTGTGTACTGAAAGGTTCTGGAGTCATCAAAATCATAATAAATTTGGCCCAGTCTCTGGTAGAGTAACAAGCACTGTACACAGAAAGATGTATATGGGACTACACAAACTGTGTCGGGGCAACTTACCTTGATTTCCTTATCTTTTTATGCTCATTACTCAGCCAGTATACATTTTCTACCAAAATTGTTTGGCAAATGGCATTTATTTGTAATCTTGAACATTCAGTGTAAGTTTTGTTTTATTCTGTGAGAATTCATTTTCTTTCTTTACCAGAACTCAAGTTTATCTTTAAATACTGTGTGTAATTATGTCTCTCTAATGTTGGCAAATGACAAAAGAAGATGTAGAAAACGATTGAATTATCTCAGATTGATTTATCAAAATACAGTTGTGATGGTGTTTGTGTTATGGTTACATGCATTTTTTCATTGGAACTCTCTTGGGGATTTTCTACTGTAGAAGTTGCATTTCCCTATGGTGATTTCTATTCTTTAATTACCTTTTCAGAGCTCCTTTGAAGCTGTCTAGAACTAGTCTAAGACATATGTACTTGGGCTTACTTTGTTCTATCAGGTATTTGCTTAAGGTTGGTTGTCGGCTTACATATACACCTCCCTTATCGCTAAAGTGTTGGGTATAGTTTATCTAACACTTTCTGAAAACCTACAGCAACTGTAAGAAAAATGTGAGAAAATTCTTACAAAAGCACTTTTTAATGATAGATAAATAATCACAAGAGTTTGTAAAGAGGCTAGCGATAGACAGGGACACGTTTAGATAATGATTTTACCAAAAATTATTTTATCTATTAAACAGAGCCATCACTTGTAATGACTCGAGCAACTCATTGTTAGCTATGAGATGGACCTGTCAAAAAAGGGTCTCTTCATTGAAAAGAAATGACAATGAAGTTGACTTGAAGTGTGCATGTAACTTTGTCTCTCTCTCTTTAAACATGCCTCTTTCAAACCTCATGAATATCATTTCATCCTTATTTGATTAGTAGTCTGCAACTCTTTGAGTCTCTGTTGCTACTTCCTGTTCTACATCCTCCCTTTTCAATCCTACATTGTTCCTTATCTTTCCTCTCAATTTTTGTATCTGTCATCTTATTTATCTTTTGTCTATACCCTGCACGCTCCTTTTTGTCTGTTCTCTGTCTCTTCAACTCTCTCTCACTCTCTCTTTCTCTCTCTTTACTTTCGCTCTCTCTCTCGCTCACTCTCCATTATCCATCCAGAATACTGCACCAATTGGATGGACTCTGGAACCAATGAAATGAACATTGGTTGCCATGGTAACAAACGAAGCCGCAGCATCGTTATCGAGAGAAGGGTAAACAGGGAGGAATGACAAGTCATCAAGGGGAGGAAATTTGAATTTCCATTTGTCATTAAATCAAGGGTGTCTCCAATAAAAAAAAAAGATGGGAGTTCTCTATCTCTCTCCACTTATCACCGCCGCAACTTTCCATCACTCCATCGCTGCGGTGAAAAGAGGACTTTCTAAATTGTTTGAGAGGAGAATCGTCTTCTCCTGTTTGAAGAGGACTATATCATAATTTGACGCTCGCATCATGTGCACTTGATGGAATCAAACATGAGGCGATTTGGGTTACATAGCGTTCTAGAAGAAGAATGGGAAGAGCTAAGGGAGCAAGGAATGGGAAAGATTGATGCAGAGAGTGGCAGAGGTTGGGGAGAGATAGGAGAGAGATAGAGATAGATCGAGAGAGAGAGAGAGAGAGGGAGGAGGGAGAAAGAGAAAAAAGAGTGAGAGAGAGATATCAACAAAAGAAAGAGAGAGAGAGAGAGAGAGAGAGAGATAGAGAGAAAGAGAAAAGAGAAAGAGAGATAAAAAGAGAAGAGAGAAAAGGAGAGAGAGAGAGAGAGAGAAAGATGAGAAAGGGGAGGATGTTGATTTAGAGAAATAGAGAAAATGACAAATAATGCTCTAGGAAGTGAAATGTGCTCTTCAAACTAAGCTACAAAATTGCATATTGGAAAGAAAATGGCAGACATTATTCATCAAAATGAAATGAAGTTGATAGCTACTCAATAACATGTTCACACCAAGACAATCGGAAGAGAATGTATGTCAAACAATGGAACACATGTCACATCAATTCTCACATTGCATTAACCCATTCTTTTGAAATGCATTTCTTCTCAACACAACATTGTCATCAGTGCATCACAATATCACATTTTACTATTCAAGATCATTTTTGTATAAATGCTTGAAGCAACTTTTGTAACTTCATCAGTAAAAGTAAAAAATGATTGGATTTTCAAGAGGTTTGTTACTTTTAATACATACTTCACGAGAGATGTACTTTGTTTCTCATCTATCTTGTGTATTGACCTATTTCAAACCAAATACTTTATGACAAGTTATGTAACAAGTTTTTGACAAGACTATTACATCAGACTTATGAAATCTACCTGTATCCTTTTCTATTGATGACAATTATAGAGTGGCCATAATAGTAGTGATACAAAAAAGAAGCAATATTCATTAATGCTCATATCAACTGTTTTGTTCAGTTATTGTTTGAAATAAAGGATTAAATAAATATATTGTGTGGGAAACAATTCTCAGAATCGCCAAGGCGGGCGTTCAAACTGAGCCAATATTGAAGACGTATTGCAAACATTTCAATGAAATATACATTTATACCATCAAGGCATTCTCACAAAAACATCGGCTAATAAATTATAAGCTGACAGCACAATCAAGTTCTAGTCAATATAAAACAACAGTCGCCTAGCAATAGGACCACTTAAATTCACCAAATCCTACTAAAGCAAATTTGCTTTTCATCTTAGTGCTGAATGCAAACATGTCAAACATGATGACATAACGATTCCAAATGTCACTTGTCAAAACATAGTGATTACTCATGTATGGTATATTGAAGCGTAACATTGTCTAAAGGGTACTGCTGTACAGTGGCATGTCATAATAACAAACACCATTACAACAATCTCTATTAAAACAAAGTTTTCTGGTCCCATTTCCGAATATTCCATGGGTCTTTAGTTAATTTTCCAATGGGTTTGTTATAATGGGGCTATAGCACTAGCGCTATACACTGTAACATGTTGACATGGTCAAAAGTGGCTGGCTGAAAGAAAGAAAGTGGCAAGATTGTCTATCACTTTGGCATAAAATGTAAGAAAAAACCATGCTTCAAGTTTCAAGATGCAAGACAGGAAAGTTGGACTTTCCTTTGTACTTGGTATGAATAACCCTATAATCCCAGATATCTTCCAATTGGATCACAAGGGGCATTTTTTGGTGATGAAGGGAGAGAAACGCAAGACATTCAATTTGATTACCTGATCACCCCCAGTAAGATAATGATATAGGCATAATGCCATCTCAATTTGTTTGCCATCTCAATTTGTTTGCTATCTGGCATCAGAAAATGGATTTTAGTCTTCATCCCGGTCGACCATGAATTATGCGGAGGTAAATATTTTGACGAATTTCCCAGAACTGGTCTTGTTTGAGTATCGGCTTAGTCATTTATGAGCTCTGGGAGAATTGATCGGTATGAGTGGGTCTGGCTTTTCAATCATGGTCTCTAGCAATTGGTTTCTTTATATCTCTTTATATTCTATGATATAAAATACTATGATCTTTGATATAGAATATTATATCCTGCATCAAAAATTTGTTGGCTTTTGATTGGTCGAGAGCTCGTCACATGACCAAAAATATTTGACCTATTTTTTAGAAAGTACTATATGAGAGTACTATTTTGGTTTACTATTTGGGAGTTGAAAAAAAAAAGTGATATTTTTTTTTGAATTTAATCAATTTTTTTTCTTCAAATCTTAATTTAATGAAAACAAAATATTTTAAATCTTTTTAGATAATTTTTTTCTGTTCTAAATTTTTTTCTTCCCAAAAATGTTTTAAAAAAAAAAAAAAAAATTAAATAAATTTTTGATGCAGGATATAAAACAAATATACCATGCCTTCTAATCGAGGGTACTGGTTAAACTATGGGCCTCGTGACTCCAAAAGTACCATTTGCTTCGGGGCTGCCCCCCCCCTCAGCAAATAGTACTATTGGAGTCACCTCTTGCGCATAGTTTTAGCCAGAACCTCTCAAGGCAGTGTATATTTGTATACTATAATCTTTGATATATAATACTATATTCTTTGATATATAATACTATAATCTTTGATATATTATTCTGTAAAACCGAAACCTTTGCATGGATGAAGTGGCTGCACATTTTGCTAGTGTTTAAGATTTTGCAAAGGTTTCATGCTGTGAAGTAATTTAAATCACAACTGACATACACTGAATGATATAAATTGGCAATAGTTTCTTGTCATGATAATCACACTGTTATTTACTATTCACCAAAGTTTCATGTCAAGACAATTTCTGGTTTTACAGGATTTTAATTCAGCCTAATAACACATCAATGGGGTCAGTTATGTTTCAAGGTGATTCCAGGTAAATTACACTGCATTTGTCAGAAAAATGTCTAAAATCTATTCTCAATATTATCAATACCTGCAAACATGATTTCATGAACACCAGCAGCTCAAATAAAGCCAAACTAATCTCTTATTTTTGTACACATTGTTGTGGGAATATAATAGAAACCTACATGCCAGTCATTACTCCCAGTGCCAAATTCAAGTTACTTATTTTGTGTTTTTATGAAATATTTGCCAATCACCTCCAGATACTGGATGGGGTGAAATAACAAGACATACCATTTTCAGTAGTCACTCCAAATAACATACATGTAGCTATTATAGTATCATAGGTGTTAGATGGATATTATTGAAACTTTAATACAAAATTATCATTTTTGCAAGCCCAAATAACATTACTTGATGAATGACTGGCCAAAAAACTTCAGGAGCTAGACAGAGTACAAACAAAACCATTCAGCATTCAAAGCACAAATAATTTTGCCTTTGTGGTATATTCTAGCTGCTGGATGAATGTAATCCAAAAGTAAAAAACTATAAATTCTTCCAGGAATAGAATTAGAATTCACAAAGCAATTTGCAAAAGACATTCAGGTGCCAGACACATTGGAAAAATGATCTTACATTTCAGGGAAATATCAGAAATCAAGGCGATAACCATCGATCTATAGTTTCCAATCAGAGAGACTAACTTAATGACCAATTTGTAATGGACCTTCAGGCGCTGGACAGAGTAAATTATACAACACAAAATTCCAAGAAACTTTAATTGGATTAGGGCGTCTTAGCTCTTGCGATGTCTCAGCTCTTATACAACACCAAATTCCAAGAAACAATTTTAGTTGGTTTGAGATGGCTTAACTATTATGGTGTCTCAGCTCTTATAGAACACAAAATTCATTCCAAGAAAAAAGTCTGGTTGGTTTCGAGGTGTCTTAGCTGTTGAGCTGTATAAGAGGCACTACATCATGATGAGTCAACACGCAGGTAGTGTTCCCTGATCAAATATTTTCTTTTATTTCCCCAAACCCATTGCTTACGTGGAATCAATTTTGCTATGGAACGTTTGTCTGTGAAAGAGTAAAAGGGATGTAAACAAAAGGGCCTGCAGAATGTTTTCATTTTGTTTGCTTTACTTTGGGAAATATTCAGGATCAGCATCAAAGGATAAGTTCTACAAGGAGATGTGAAGTTTTGAATTCTAGATTTCCTTGGAAAGAGAATACCTCAAGTAGAAACACTTACAAAAAACAAAGTCATAAATTTGTAATGGACATCTTGTGGAGATATGAAACTATCAGCTCTCCAAATTCAGATCTTAGTATTAATGCGTCTGTGCCTTTAGACTTAAAAACACTTGTTGCTGTAAACAGGCCTGCCAACTTAGCAATTTGAATCTTCATTTGTATGTTTTTTTAAATAATTATCATTGACTTGTGAGTGACTTACACAGTGCAGCTGACAAGGAGCCCCCCCCCCCCCCCCCAAGTAAACCTAAGCATTAGTTATCGGTGTCGTGCATTTTTGTTTTGTGTCCCAGCTCATGTTGGGTTATTCATTAACTGTTCTATGCTGGCGACTCACTTCAACAGCAAATTACTTTCAAGCGCTGGCAATTAAAAGCTGAAGGGGGAACTCCAGTAAAAATGACTAGAAGGATGAGATGGAAATACACCCAGCTACGGGCAGAGTATATTGAAAGACATTTAAAGGGTAAAAATGATACATTGAAATAATCAAACACAATCATAAAGACATTGCCCCTGAGTTAAAGAGAAGGTTGAGTTCTGGGAAGAGGTGAAAAATAATTTGTGAGCGTTATCATTCGTATTATGTAAGTATGGAAGAACATCAGATTAGACATGTTCCCTAAAAAGCATGGCTCTTCAAATGCCTTCATATTCTAAATATGTCATGTAACATTGTAAAACTCCGGGGTAGGATTTTTACCCCATGTGTTTGTGTAGTCCCATATACATCTTTCTGAGTACAGTGTTTGTAACTTTACCTAGACTTGGCCAAATTTCTTATCATTTTGATGATTCCAGAACCTTGCAATACACACAAATTCTTATATGCTAGATGATCAACCTTTTCTGGTCGATTCCACACCGTTTCTTTCACAATGCAATCGCATGACCAGAACTCAACTTCATCTTTAATTTCTTGAAAGTCTGTAATCGTGTTTATTGTATAATCCTTTAGGAGACACAAAAATTATCCACCCAATAGTAGACATATCAGTTATTCAAATGGTGATTAACAAGCATAAAG
Organism: Strongylocentrotus droebachiensis; assembly: GCA_035222895.1. NCBI lineage: Eukaryota > Metazoa > Echinodermata > Echinoidea > Camarodonta > Strongylocentrotidae > Strongylocentrotus > Strongylocentrotus droebachiensis. Next base: position 131,438 of record JAVYIG010005662.1, read on the forward strand.
GAGGAAAGGGGGATTTCTCCTATGGTCCACATAGAATCAAACTAGAATATAACTTCAGTAAACACAAACGTTTGATGTTAGTCCACTGACAAATCCCCAACTGGTCACTTTCAACTTTATTGATAGTGATATCTTGATATTTGAATTAACATTATCTTGATAGAACTCTAAAGTTCATATTTTGAAAACAGAATACCAGGAAAGAACTTCATTCATACGGAGCAAAAACAGTTTTTGGAAAGAGGTACCCTTTAAAAGATTGTAAAACTTAAAGGGATAGTCGAGTTCTGTTTTCAGATCGCAAATGCCTTCAAAGTGCATGGTTATTGCTCTTATTCTAATATCTATGACATTTCTAGTGCCCTTTTAGGACCTAAAATTGCTAAGAAGGTAATTTTAGACCCCCAAATGTGTGAAATTTAGCCAATACGATCATACCAATTTAGCTCCAAGTTAGAAGAAATACGGTGACCGTTAATTAACTAATTAATTAATAATAACAATACATGGACAGGCTGATTGTGCGAGTTAAAACCAACACGAAAAAGCCAACATCGGCATTGGCTGAATTCAACGTAAAAGGCGCTATTTTGTTTTTTTCAAAGGCTGTCAACGGCTGGTTCAAATTATCTAATATTTGTGGTGGTACACAAGTATTAGAAATCGTTATATCTATGGATATTTCAGCCGTCTCTGATC